>ONZA01020826.1:2477-13426 GCA_900322205.1 Kewa caespitosa
CAACCGCATCAACTTAGCTTTCAACCAATCAAAAAATTACAAGTGGATTTCTTCTGAAATCGAGCCATTTGATTAGGCCATGTCACCTTTAGTAAAGGAGCTACATTCTCTCTCTGGTAGATCCTTTAGTATATGTATATAGATATATAGATACAACCAACAAGCAAGTAAAAATGACATGTCCTCATTGTCGATGTGTAAAGTTTCATATACCATCGTATTTTATTCTTTCTTTGTTTACTACTCCCTCCGTCCCAAAATAAAGTTTCAGTTTCTTTTCGGCACGGGGTTTAAGAAATTAGGTAAAAAGTGTAAGTTTTTTTTCCATTTGCCCCTTTCATTTCAAATTTTGTTGGGTGTCACATAAGATTTCCTTTAAAAATAGGGGTATATTGGTAATCTTAATGACCTTTTGTTTCTAAATAAAGAAAGTGGAACAGTATTTTGGGACATTCCAATATAGAATATTGGAACATTAATTTGGGACGTTGAGAATATTTTTCTTTTGAATATTTATTTACATACTTTGATTAAAAAAATTGTTTTTCTCAATAATTGTTGAAATATTATATCCGTGCATCACACGAGCATCACCTAGTTTCAAAGTAAAATAAAAAGAAACATTTTGTGGTAGTTTTTGTAGCAAGTTTGGTGTGTGTCATTTAAGGATCACATTGCATGCATGCATATCATATAGATGAGTTTAGCCCATAGTATAGCCGTTAATGCTAGGCTATATATTTATTGTAGACGAGTTTATAGAGAAGAGTACTAGAATTGTTGCAGTTGACGTTCTCGAGTTCGACTTGTTTGGCAATTAAGGTAAGAGGATTGTCTGTCCCTTTCAGAAGTGGATTGAAGTGATTATATGCTTTGTGAGGAATTAATTATAAATTGATTTTGAGAAGGAAAGCTTTTCGATTTGTTTTAAGTATGAAGTTGTTTACAAGTTTTATGAATGGGTAACGCAAGTATTAGTTCTAGTTATGCTTGATCAAAAAGCATTTGAATTGAAAGTTGAGATTTTTAAAAGTATGATTTTGAGAAGCAAGAAAGAAGTTTGAGAAAGAGCAAGTATATTAAACGTACTCAAGTACAAAGTTTTAATCTTGGAGAATAGTAGAAGCAATAGGTACTACCGCAGTGTAGTACCACTTGGCCTCGAGTGTTGATCCCACCCAAAATAGAAGGGGGAGATATGTCTTAGTACTATCTCCTCTAGTCGAATATTCTTTTAGAGCCCCGAGCTCTTCGATAAGCGTACACGTTAAGTCCCCTGGCTAGTCAAGTCAAGTTACTCCAAGTACCATAAAACATAAGCTTTGTTTCTCGAATAAAGAAAATATATTTGTGAAAGTATTTTAGTAAGAAAGAAAGTCTTCCGCTGTGTGTTACACTCTTATCGTAGATATACAAATATTTTGTTTACTTATTATTTCAAGAAGGCTTAAAAGGTTAATAATTTCCAGAATAAGAGATTTCAAAATGAGTTTACAAAAAAGAAAGGTATTTGATTTTGAGTTTTCAAAATGAATTTCAAAATGAATTTTACAAGGTAGAGATGCTCTTACTCAGCAATTTCCCTGCTGACTCTCTTACTATTTTGTTTTTCACAGGTTAGGTGTATGATTGTGTCCAAGGGATGCGATCGAAAGACGTTCATTATTGCTTTCAATAATAGCTTAGCTTTAGAATGTTAAGCTTGAGACAATGCAGGTTTTATTTGAGGTTGTAAAGACTCTTAAGAGGTTGGTTAATTATTAAGCGAAATGCGAGTCTAGTTTCATTACATCTAGCCTTAACATAACCTTTTAGGTGATGTGGCGGTAGCACTCTCAGTTTACCTTGATTTATCTCCGAAAATAAAGTTTTAAAATAGGAGGTAAATTGCGGGTGTTACACTCCCCGTCTCCGAAAGGGTTGTCGCCTCAGTCCTCGTCAGGGAGGAAGAGAGGAGACAAGAGCCCGTCTACTTCACTAGCCATGCCTTGTGTGGTGCCGAGTTCCGGTACTCCATCCTAGAAAAGTTCGCCCTCGGAATCCTCATCAGCTCCCGGAAGCTAAGACCCTACTTCCAAATCCATCATATAACCGTTCTAACAAATAACCCCTGAAGAAGATACTGGGCAAGCTAGACTCATCTGGAAGAGCCCAGGTGTGGGCTCTCGAACTTACCGATTATGATATCTCACACGAGCCTAGAAGGGCAATAAAAGCCAAGCCCACACAGACTTCTTTGCCGAACTAACGCCTTCGAAGAAGACGCCGAGTTACTGGACCGAATCCTGGTTGATGACTGTGGACGGCTCATCATGAAAGAGCGGAAACGGGGCGGGCATCGTCATCACCTCGGCAGAGGGAGATGACTATGAATATGCAATGAGATTTGGGTTCCAGGCATCTAACAATGAAGCTGAGTATAAAACCCTCATCGTCGGGATGGAGATGGCCCAGTCCGCCGGAGCAAGGAAGCTCAAAGTGAGGACAGACTCCCAGCTCGTCGTCTCACATATTTCAGGAAACTATGAAGCCAAGGGAGAAGGGATGAAGGCATACCTTGGAAAAGTCCGGGATATGATCAAGTGCTTCAAAGAAGTGATAGTAGAGCATATCCCGAGGTCAGAGAACCACCATGCTGATTTACTGGCCCGGCTGACCAGCTCGTCATCCGAAGGGGTATCTCGGAACATCTTTTGGGAAGAAAAGGAGAAGCGAAGTATCGAACTAGAAACTGAAGTCTTTCTACAGACGAATGGATGGAGCAATTGGTGGCATGGCTAGGAGAGTGAAAGCTCCCCGATGACGAGAAGGAAGCAAAGAAGGTCTAGACAAGGGCCAAGTGGTTTGAGCTTAGGGATGGCACCCTGTACAAGAGGGGATTGAGCTACCCGTTGCTGAAATATATCTTAAAGACACAAGGGAAGGAAATTACCCGGGAAGCCCACGCTGGCATCTGTGGGGCTCATCAGAGAGGAATAACCATAGCCCACAAGATCCTAAGGCTAGGCTTCTACTGGCCCACCCTGAAGACTGACGCAGCCGAAATGATCAAAAGCTGCGAGAAGTGCCAAGTCTTCGCTCCCGTCCCGAAGCTCCCTTCCGCCGAGTTGACACCAATCCTATCTCCAATGCCCTTTGATTTATGAGGCATGGACATAGTAGGTCCTTTCCCACAAGCACCAGGACAGCTGAAGTACGCCATTGTCGCGTCGATTACTTCACCAAGTGGATCGAGGCTAGGGCTGTTAAGAATATAACAGTTGCCGATGTGAAGAAGTTCATCCTAGAGAACATCCTCACACGTTTCGGCACACCCTGAAGCATCATCTTTGACAACGGCCGACAGTTTGACACACCGAAGCTCACTGACTGGTTGGAAGAATATGGGGTGAAAGCAAACTTCACAGCTGTAGCAAGGCCCCAGACGAATGGCCATGTGGAATCAAGCAACGAAATCTTGGTGAATGGCATTAAAAAGAAACTTGAAAAATCCAAGGGACTATGGGCCGACATGATAATAGAGGTCTTATGGGCGTCGAGAACAACTAAGAAGGCAATCACGGGGGAAACACCGTTCAACCTCGTCTACGGTTCTAAAGCAGTACTCCCGCTGGAGCTAGCTAACAAGAGTCCGAGGGTCGAAAACTTTGACCCCGAGACAAACTACGAGAGGCTGAAAGATAACCTTGAGCTCCTCCTAGAGGTACTAGGGGACTCACTATTAAGGGACGAGATCTACAAGTAGAGGATGACAAGAGATTTCAACCGAAGAGTGAAAGCGAGAAAGCTTAACGTGGGAGACCTCATCTTAAGAACCATAGAATCTGTGGGAAGACAAAATGAAAAAGGGAAGATGACACCCAACTGGGAAGGACCCTACAGGGTGACGAAAGTCATAAATTCAAAGACTTACCGACTGGAAACCCCGGAAGGGAGGAAGATAGGCAGACCATGGAATATCAACAACCTACAAATGTTTTTCGTCTAGGATGCAGTCTCATCATGGAGCCTTGTCGGGGTGGGCACCCCCAAACAGCCTTGACAAACTTTTGATTTCTATATTTCTCTAGATGACGGGGTAGGCTCCCCCAAACAGCCTTTTATCTATTTTGTGAGGCCTTCGGCCATTAGGGGTCGGCTCCCCCATGAAGCAAGGAATGGATTTGTTATCGGCTCTCATGCCTTTTCGTCTATATATTGCCTTGCAAATTTTTCTATCAAACTTTGATAGATGAAGCCCCACCATGCGAGCAATGAAATTAGTCTACAACACAGTTAGACGAGACCCCACCCTGGGGGCAAATGAACTCAGTCTACGACACGGTTAGACGAGACCCCACCTTGGGGGCAAATGAACTCAGTCTGTGACGCAGTTAGACGAGACCCCACCCTGGGGGAAAATGAACTTGGTCTACGCCACGGTTAGACGACGCCCCACCATGGAGGAAGAGAACAAAGAATCCCATTCAAGTTCACAACATGCAAAGATAGACGGAAGGCAAAATAAAAAGGCAGTAAAGAAGCAGCAGCGAGACCCCGTCCTAAGGGGCAGATAACCATCAAACTCTTTCGTAGTTCATTAAAGTCCTTTACAAAGATTTCAACATAAGATCAAAGTACAAAGGAACATCCTAAATGCTAAAGGAAAGATAATATGCCAAGTTCTTCCGTGGGGGGGGGGGGGAGAGAGCCCCCAAATTTCGGTAGAGGGGACACCTAGACAAAACTGTTGGAAGAGAGCCAAGAGATCGAAGGGAGGAAGAGGGGCGTGGGAGGGAAGACGAGGATGTAATATAATACGTCAAGTCCTTCCCTACTCGGAGAAATGCCTTCCAACGTACACTCCACCACCGCCACCAAAAAACCCTTCCAGGATCTCGGCTCCACCGAACCCTTTTGCGGATCCATCAGACCTGTTTCCAAGGAACGAGATATAGCAACCAGGCGAGGAAGCCTCTCTCAATTCCCAAAAGAGAAAACCGGCAAAGAGAGACCGCACGGGGACAAGCTCATCTTCTGGGCTGCGAATGGAAAGTGGATGAAAACACACCAGAAACTCATTCGATGGGCCGATGGCCGAAGAACAGATGCACGAGCCCGCACCAACCGGCATCCCCTCATAAGTCAAGGATGTTAATCATCGGAGGATAATGAGATAAGAAAGTCGACACATAGAAGCCACGATCGTCAAAAAGCGTTAAACATGGGTCAAACACAAAGAAGAGACCACCAGAGTCGTCATAGCCGCAGATGAAGCCCATCTCACCTTGGAAGAAAAGGGAAAAACAAATGAAAAAGGCATAATACTGAGAAAGAACAAACATGTCCCTTACTCATAAAGGAAAGTGAGGGAAGAAAAGGAAATGTGCAAGGAGAAAATGACCCAAAGGTCTCCCTTTTATAGGCATGGCCAAGCACGGTCAACGGCCCAGATCATCTGAGAAAAATAGGGGATGCGCGACACATGGCGTAACGCCCCCCAAGAGGATAAGAAATGGCAAAAAATCCGGAGAAAAAGGGAACGTTTCCCAATGAGATAATGCATGCAGTAAAAACCTCGATCTACGAGCCTCATCAAAAAAACACCAAAAATTTTCCAAGAGTAGAAGACGAAGGCCCCACCCTCAGTGCCATTATGAGCGCATAGCTCAAAGAAGAAGGCCCACCCCCTCGTCTACATCTATTCATCAGCAACACAGAGCCTTGGTCAACTAGGGGCAAGACAACTACCTCTCGTCCACCCTTTCGGCAAAATTACCAAGCTTCCGTCACGATCGACAGAGATTACTTGGCCAAGGCCGAGACAAACATAAGGACAAAGCATAAGCGTAGAGAAGATGGACAACTTACATTAAAAGATAAAACTGTTCACAATTCACTACAAGACAAAAGGAAAAAACTACAATCCTCTTAAGGACGAAGGAGAAAGGGGGAAAGAAGCAGCGGCCGCATCATCATCGACGACATCACAATCCTGGGGCGAAGAGACACCCTCGGTAGCACCCTCCAGAGGAGACATGTCCTCACCAACACCTCGACCCTCTACCCCCTCACCATAAACACCCTCGGCGTGAGGCCCAAGGTGATCCCCAATTGCATCTAAGAAGCAGGTATTGAAGTCTAAGAGGTCGGCAATCAAAGCCTTACGGTAGTGGTCCAGAGGGTTCCACCCCAGCTCCTCCACATAAGCCTCCTCGGTCACTAAAGTATCATCCCCCATCTTGGACATGAGCACCACGACCCGCGTCACCAGTAAGGCTGAATAGCCCTCCTCGGAGTCGAAGATAGCCATAAAGAACTCCCTGAGGCTCTCCAAGAACACCCTCTCGGAGGCAACTACCTTCAGGGACTTAGAGATGGCATTCGGCACTTCTTTATCTTCCTTCTCCTTGGCCAGCTCACCTTCAAGAGCCGCGATCTTCTTCTTTCCCTTGGCCATTTCAGCCTCAATGGTGGCAAGCTTCGCATCCGCTTCGTCCTTCTCCTTTTCGAGAGAGCTGCAACGATGGGACAGCTGGTCCCTCTCCTTCTCGGCTTTCTTCTTAGCCTTCTCGGGCCTCTCCTTAGCCTTCATGGCCTCATCTCTCTCCTTCTCAGTGTCACGAGACGACGCTTCCTGCCGAGCCATCTTGGTATAGTGCCAAGATAGGAGCACCGCCTACACAGAGAGAATGAATTAGTTCGAGAATCGAGAAGAGACCGAGCAACTTACAAAACGAGACATACCTTTGCAGCCAGACGATGGGTCATGTACTTAGCGACGCTAGGACGATCCTCCAAGTACCTCTCATCCTCCTCAGTCATAGCCCTCTCTAGGAAGGAAGCAGCCACTTTCTTCTTATCTTTCAGGGTACAAGAGAGGTAACAGGGGAGAAGGCCTTTTGAGGAGAGGTGACCCCTCGGTTGAGACCTTATGGGGGGCGAATGAGGAGGTGAAGGGGCAACAAGAGGTTTCTTCCCCTTGTCCTTAGTGGACCCATATGGAAGGGTCGTTATGGGAGACCCCACCAAGACTGTAGTGGGCATGTCCCTCTCGGAGCTCCTGTCCGAGAGGACCTCGACCACATTCCTCAGTTCCTTCCCCATTCCCGCCTTTTTCAGGGGCTTCGGCACCTGAGAGCTTGTGGTCACAGGGGAAGACAAAGAGGCCGCCGGCTCCCTCTTACTTTTCGTCCCGGCATCCTTCTTCTTGGCCTTGACCCTCTGCAAAGATGTAAGACAAGAGGGTAACAAACAAAGCATAAAATCAAAAAAATTTATGTCAAACACAAAACTCACCGCCTTCGCCTCGGCTAGAACAAGCTAGTTCTCGGCCACGATCCTAGCCTGGAAGTCATTCTGCGATGAGGTCCTCGTCTTGTCCGGACTTGCCGTGTTGGACATCAAAGAATAACGAGCAGTCTCTGCCAATGGAAGACGAGAAAGGTTAGCAAACAACGACAAAAGGCCAAGTCAAATTAAAAATAAACAAATGGAGAATACCCCAGTCGATGGCATCGTTGATCCCATGGTACACCAGAAACTCCTCTTCCCCCAACCATTTCCTCTTAGGGATCCACCGAAGGGGCAGCTTCACCCAGATCTTCGTCTTTGCCTTGCAAAGCCTCACCTCATAGCAAAAGAGCTTCAGGGCAGCCATATCTTTCGCCGAAGGCTCGCCAAAGGAAATCGGTCTCAAAGAGGGATCCAACCGAGGGATACCGTCCAAAAAATCGTCCTCTTGGGCCCCAACGTAATAGTACTTGGAGACCCATTCTTCGTTCTTGGATGGCATCAGAGGCCCAAAGTCATATTCGTGCCTCGGCTTGAAGAAGAAGAGGGAGTTCACTTTAGGGTGCGGCCTCGGGCCGTTGGTCACAAGGGACCAAAGGCCGAGAGTGGGTGTTATCTTATGTACATTACAATAAATAATGAAAGAGGTGATGTGTCCCCAGTGTTAGGGAGGAGTTGCGCTGGAGCAACATCGAGGACCCTCAATAGAGAGAGGACGAGGGGGTGGAGGGGTAGCCGGAAGACGAATCTACCCCGAGAGTTTATGATAGGTAAGCATTCCTTCAAGGGCATCAACCATCGACCCCCCTTTAGGGGCCAATATGAAGGACCTTTCGAGGTCCCCGACCCACGACCAATAAAAGTCGCAATCCTCGTCGGGTATCACCCAAATACTGGGTATAGTGCTCGAATACTTATTCGAGGCGGCCTTCTCCTCCTCCGTTTTCTTCATTTTCCTCCTCTTTAAGGCCCCCGTCATACCCGCTGGGACGGTGTACGGTGGGAAGCAGGCTACGGTGACCACATCGAGATCCAAAGTGCGATGAGCCAGCTGGAACCGAGGCAAAATAAAGGAAAAAATAAAATTACTTACCAACGGGCGAAGCCAATTCCGAATTCCCGTCCAGAAAAAGCCTCCTTATTCCCAATGGCTTCGGCTTGGCGGTCTCGGCGGACGGCAGGTTAGACTCGTCCCTGACTTCGTGGGGTGCCCTGTGAGCTGTGTGCTTCATCTGATCCATTCTTCTAGCCACAGTCTTCTTACAGACACGTCGAGCCTGCATCGGTACCGCCGAGCTTGCTGGAGCCGAAGCATAATCGTTATTACCGTTATTGACATCTCTTCCTATCGCATCAGTGCTACTTTTCGACGACTTATTATTAAAGTCCTAGGGTGAAGATGCTGAGGGCCGGACGAAGGGTTGGCCCTCTACTCGTGACCCACAGACGCGGGTCTCTCTGCTTGGTATAGGTTATTCATGTCGATCTCCCAGCCAAGGTGGTCCTGGGCCCGAAGGGGAACCTCCCTGGGGTTGGATCCCTCGGGCCGAAAGCCCTCGTCCTCGATGAAGAGTTGAAGCGCTCTCACAGTCCCCCTTAGGCACGCTAAGCAAGATTCCAAGGTCACCTCGACGAAGGCCCCGAGGACGGGATCCCATTCAAGGTCGTTAAGATACATATTTACCAGAGAGGCGAAGATGCCTTGGAGAGACGAAGCGGCGGTGGAAAACGATGAGGCGCTTGGTCCAATACACGAACAAGAAGGCAGAGCTTATCTCTCTAAGAACTTTCTCTCTCTAAAACTCAGAAAATGGGGAGGAGCAAATGAAGGGAACGGTGGGGGAAGCCTTGGATTTATAGAGGCAAAGTAAAAAGGAGGCGAAACGTAGCATCACTTGGACAAAACGTCACTTCCGTTGGGGAATGTACCTGAACAAGCCCCCAAATCTCGCCACGTGTTGGCCGACTCCTGAAGTGATCCTCCCAAAGCAACGAGGGATAAAGGGGCATGCCCCCCAGATGAGCAAAGACCCATCGTCCATTCAGTTATTTCGTATCGGGCAAGCCCCCTTCATCAAAGCTCGGGACCACGCCCAATACGAGGGGCAAATGTTTGGTTGGTTTTGGCCTGGGCTCCCTTCCAAGCCCATGCACTCACTCACCCCATCTCATCGCTCCTTTAGTTTTGGATTTGGCCCCGCCTCGGCCCACAGACCCTTTCAGGGTCGCTCCTCTCAGCTGCCTTGGATCATTGACGGCCCCTTGACCTCTCTACGACCCGTAGGACTTCGTCGGTCGACCCTAATCCCCCCTCCAGGGACAGGATGAAAGGCTCTCTTGACAACAGACTGTAAGGACCTCCTTTCCCCCTTTGACGAAGTGTCCGTTGAAGTGGGAGACAAAGGGGTCCACTACCGAGGGGTACCTTCGGCAGCAATAGAGGACCATCCTTGGCGGAGCAGCACTTGTGGATGATTCGAGAAGATACAAAGGATGGCACGTGCCCAGCACATGCGCTTATCTAATTGGCGGTCCCCGTGGCCCATTCCCTTGCTAGGCCCAAAGAAGGAATGTCCACGTGGCACCTCCCTAGTGGACATGCCACAACCCTAGCATTCTTTGGGAAATGTCTATAAATAGAAGGCATGCACACCTTTCAAGAGTAAGAAACTGATTCTGATTGAGAATACACATTTATTTTCTCTCTCTAGAGCATTCAAGTCTTTCTCACTTCTCAAGGAAGATTTGGCTGCCCTAAAGAGCATTCAATTTGCCCCTTTGGGCAAATCCATTCTTCTCAGACATTCCATACTTACTTGATCGTCGGAGGACCATTCCCCGGGCCACGTCAGAGGCAGTTCACGTGCGTTCTTTGTGCTGATACCCTTCAATCATCATCCGAAATTAATATTATGACCATTCCCCACAATCCATCTAATTCCTTTCCTAAGTATGGTTCTGTTTGAGAGGATTTGATTCCAAATAGGCGACGAGTTTGCGGATTTCTTCTTAATTTCAAAGAAGAACTTTTTATTTAGATATTTAGCAGTGACAGACTTTACCCACAAATTCTGGATTGGGTGAGAACCTTGCAACCCAATTTCCTTAGAAAATCTTTATTAGTAGCTTTAGTTTTTCTAAGACCAAGTCCACCCCGCAAAATCTTTGATATCATTTCCCTAAATGTTGGACGTGATAACCTCACAATCATCATCAGAGCTCTACTATATTAAATACTAGTGTGAAACTCTTGCTTACGCATGGGTGTATTTAACATAATTACATTAATTCAATAAATTATTTGTAAAATGTCAAAATAATTTTAATACATCATTAAAATGTTCATGTTTACATTATTCCCTATTTTTCTTTTTCCCTTTTGAATTCTTTTTATACCTTTTCTATTTAATTAGTTTTCAACTTACATCATTTTCCCAATTTGGTAATTTACGTTTTTTAGAAAGATTTATATTTCTTAATTATGAATTTGCAACTTTATTTTTTTCTTTTTTGTTTGTTTCTAAAAAAAGTAAAAATAAAATAATATTCTCATAGTGTAATTATGAGAACAATAAAATTTGTTAGCCTTCTTAATTAAGATTTCATTCTCTAGAAGAATATAGGAACTATAATAATTTGATAAAATATAATGCTATAAATTAGGAAATATATATATA
>ONZA01020850.1:0-10430 GCA_900322205.1 Kewa caespitosa
CCCGGGGTGTCTGAAATGAAAATAGACGAAATTTGCACCATGGACAAATGTGGACCCTAGGAGACCATTGAAATCCATTTTGGCCATTGATTTGGTTGGAAATGACCTATATGGTGGTCTCGGATACGTGTCAGACTTTGAAGGAAAACGCTGAAAACGGGTCGTAAAAGGTGTTTTCGAGGGCAAGTGTCGCCATGAGTGGGGCTTATATTGATGTAGCAACGCGCCTGGCAATGGGGGAAGCCAATCTCCACCAGACCCGGGACACCCCGGAAATTGCCGAAACTAAAGGCTATAAGTTACGAAAATCGGCCTGGGGGGTCCAAAACGAAAATTGATGAAAACGACACAATGGACAAATATGGGCCCTAGGAAGCCATTGTAGTCTGTTTCGGCCATTGATTTGGTTTAAAATGCCATATATGGTGGTTCCGGACACGTGTCAAACTTTGAACAAAAACTTCGAAAACGGGTTGTAAAAGGTGTTCCCGGAGGCAAGTGTCGTCAAGGGTGGGGGTGCACGAAACCGAAGGCTATAAGTCACAAAACTCGGCTCTGGGGGTGCACGAGAGGTGAGAATCGATCCCGCATCTCATGTGTGGAGGAAAGGTGAAAGCACCACTGTGCCAAACACCAGATTTTTATTGAGCCGGAAATGTTAAACAAAATAGTCATAAGTACTTCTAGTAGTTAAAAGTCGAAAATAGGTGGAAAAAGTGTTAGCAGTTAAAAGTCATTTTTTAGACGTTTAGATTAGATATGAAAACACCAACCAAAATAAATTATTGTCCAGCCATATGCAGATATGCTAATTAGGAAATAAATCCGAGGTGCTAATAAGGAATCAAATTCAAGAGCTAACTAGGAAGCAAATCTAGCCATTCCTTTATGACACCCAAACAAGAAAATTAGCAAAAGAAAAAAGACCAGTTAGCTGTGAAAGTAAATGAAAATAAATAGGATTAGCAGTATCATACTATCAAGTTCATACTTTCATCTACGCTCAACAAAGATGGCTCCATCTCCTCTTTCTTTCTCTTGCCTCTCTAGTATCGTGCTCCTAATATCCGTCGTCGCGGTCCTCCTGGACCTGTCCGTCCAAGTAAGTGCAACGTCCACCCCGTCGACGAATCCAATAAAACCTATGACAAAGGCTTGCACCGAGAGCTTAGAGCCAGAAATATGTTCCCAATGCATTACTTCAGAGCACACTAGGCGATTCGATGATCTTCCGGGATTTGTCCATTCTCTATTGGTTTGCATGATATCTAAGGCAACATCGGCGCATGACATTGCTAGCAAGCTTGCATCTCAAAGTTCCACAAGTCCTGCCCTAAAAAGATCTCTACAATCATGTGCAGGTAATTTCCTTGAAGCTGTGACACAATTGCAACATGCTTTGTTGTCAATGGACGAGAACCACTTCACAGATGCATGGAACGATGCTGTGAGTGCTAGGAGAATCATGTACAGATGCTCTCTCGAATTTCATGGCAACGCGGATTTTACCATCCCATCTTCGTTGCTTAGCACTATGGTGAATGCCAATCGACTGAATAATGCAGCTTATATTATGTTTGTGCTCCTTGTTGGTTAAAAATCAACGTTGTACTGTGTTCAATAACATCTTATAGATTCCTTTCAAAGATGGTGTGAAGCCTTCCTTATGCACAACTTCACTACAATACCTGACTTTTGCCAAGGTCTTACAAGGAGTAATACATGCCAACAGAGCCACTCGTGTCTCGTTGAAAGGAAAGGTTATCAATACGTTTAGGGAAGTTAATCTGTTCTGCGCCTTCATATTAAGGCCCTTAAGTGCCTTCAATTGTAATGTTCCTCCTTCTCCTTTTCCGT
Organism: Kewa caespitosa; assembly: GCA_900322205.1. NCBI lineage: Eukaryota > Viridiplantae > Streptophyta > Magnoliopsida > Caryophyllales > Kewaceae > Kewa > Kewa caespitosa. The sequence goes on from ONZA01020850.1 coordinate 1,858, forward strand.
TTTAGTTTCTTTCCTTCTTTCTTTCATTCTCATTTCTCCATAGTTTCCTCATGATAAACTAATGGTCAATCCGGTTACGTTTTATGATCAACGTGATGTTTTTCAACTCCCAACAATTGAAAACACAATGAAGTGCTTTAAGTTGATGGAAATGGAAACTATGAACCGTGCTTGTTCGCAAAAACTCTATTAGAGCTACATGGGCTTCCACCCTTCTGACATTGGTTGGAGTGGGATATCAACAATGGAAGGCATGGCGGAGATAAGGGCGACTGGGTGAGGATAGAGAGAACTAAGAGGCGAGAATAATCGAGTCATCAAAAGAGAAGGTAATATTCGAGTACAAATGAGACCCGAAATAATTCACCGGGGCTTTTATCAAGAACTGAATTAATTCAGGACACGACACGATTACATCCCCATTGTGGAATGAATAGGATCTAATTTGATTAGATGCCAAATTTCGAATGTGTGGCAACCAAATATGGAATTAGTAGGATCTATTACGATTAACTGGGTTGGTCTAATCTTTCTGTTTATTAGTTGATCCACAACGCTTTGCTGAACCGTCCCTCACTAGGAGGTAAACGTAATTCTACCTGTCACATTTATATGACAGCACATATGTAATCATGCAAAAGTTGGGACATTTCGCCTTTTGTTATTGTAGAAGTAAAGATCATAGGAAACATAGTTAGCCATAATGATCTTACATTACAGTCTACAATATATCTTGTACAAACAATGCCAAACATTAATGATCCCAATTGGATCATGCATGCCAAACTCTTCACTCGAATGTGCGATGACCAGCGTTCATATGTTCTGCGTGCTCCTTGCTCATTAGCCTTTCAGTTTTCGATCCAAAAGTTGTCAAAAAAGAAAAAGTTTCACTGCCTTTAAATTCGTTGTGCGTTCATGTACGCGTACTTTGCAATCTATGTTTGGTGTTCCTCCCCTTTACCGATGGTCGGTGTGAAGGTAAGCAGCATCTTTGACAAATGGGACATCAGGGTATGTACCACTGACTGCGCAGCGCAGGCATTCCAACACGGTAATCAGAAAAGCAAACGTGGCAGCGGACCAGAAGTGAGGGGGGAAGAACCTGGATGGGAACCACCCGCTTGAGATCCCGATCACCTGAACTATGCACCCGAGCAAGACCGCCGTCATGACATGTAACCTCAAGAAGTGGGGCAACTCCCTCCGCCTCACGACCCCAAAATAGGAAAAGAGAACATAGGCCGAGAGGAAGAACTTGGGGAGGGCGAAGATTGCAGAGACTAAGGGGAATGTGAAGGAGTCGAAGTTCTCCAGGAAGGGAGGGATGTTGGTGGCTGGGTGGGCGTGGACCCAGTATTGTTGCTCGTAGAAGGTCATTAGGTATGGGAGACATGAGAGGGTACGCCACCACCACTTGGGCTTCTCGGCCATTTGGGGGTGGGGTGGGAGGTTCAAGGGGTTGTTTTCATTCTTTGAAGCTCTGGGGCGGTGAGGGCGGGGGTGTTTTCGTTGGTCATGTTTGAGGTTGTGGAGGAAGTTGGGAAACTGAGGGTCCATTGAGAACAAACTTGAAATTGCGGAAACGCGCAAGGGAAGTCCTGAGGAGATTTAAAAAGCGGTTAGTGAGTTGTTTACATTAATGTTGCAGAAGCACATACATGGATACAGATATGGAAACAACACAAAGAGAAGCCGCATCAGGAAGGGTGATAGTCGGGGCAGAAGTGTTACATTCTGTGTCAGACACGTGAGGTCCATGTGTTCGACACGCTGCACATCACTAACTGAAGCTTTTGTGCACCATAGCTAATATTAGAGCTGAAAGAGACACTACTTTCCAAGTTTAGCTCCAAAATGAAAAACTGAATCCTGTTGTACTTGTCACTAGTTCTGAAGTACAGTTTACAGCTTCTTTAGACGAAGGGCCGAAATGCATATAAACCTGAACTCCTGCGTGTCCTAGGTGAGGACTAATGAGTCATAACTCACAAGGGTAAAGATGTGCTTTGGTTCGTTCTTGTGTGTGCAGAGAAGTAACTTAAAGGCTCCACAATCTAACCCAAAAGTGAGATCAACCAGCAATTACCAATTTTCAAGAGAGTTGAAAAAGAGCTATCTCGAACAAATCAACTATACATACTCCATAATCCAACCAAAAAAATAAAAGAAAAAAGAAGACATTTTTCCAATTATTCGTCATGCTTTGTCGACCTCCAAAGGAAGATGTTGGACTAAACTGAAACAAGAACATTTTTTAGATAAAAAGACACTAAGAGACCGAGTGACAAGACCCTGATAACGATAACAAGCACATCTTGAGAACGTTTCTTGACTCAGAAATTGAAAGCACGCGTCCAAACAAGAGAGCAAGTGTTTACCCTTATTCTTGATGGATGGGAAAGTACGGAAACAAATAGTAGGCGAACGATCTGACAAATCAGGAACACGAATATGGAGCGGAGATCTCAGAGTCACCAAGGGATGGGGGCATGGTATGGCGATTGTGACCCCTGGGAGCACAAAATCAACAGATAGTTGTTAATTAGAAGTAGCTTTAGTCCTGTTTGGTGAAGAGGAGCTCGAGTTCCAATCACATTTTATAACCTCTACCCTCGCAAACCAGTAATTACAAACTGCAAACAGTTTTTATATCAACAAGTAGTATCGACGATCGACGATTGACCATGGCAAAGGATCATGCAATTTGCCATAACAAATGCAAACAAAAATTCAGGTGGAACATGATTCTTGTTGGCTTAGACCATAGAACATTGAGATATAGATAAAGCTAACAAACAAAATGAAGACTTTAATTAGCTTCCTCAGTTTCACTCCTACAGTTGTACTTGCCATGATTTCGATTCATGGTAATATCACGTTCATTTGTTTTCCATAGCAAGTAAACTTGTGTCATGAACTCAACAATATATTCCTTGCACAGGGTCGACTTGACCCTGGAAAAATCCCATCTTTTGCTAACAATGTTGATAATCATTGAATCACTAATATAAACTTCCAAGATGGTGTAATGTTGGCAAAACTAATACACATATTACAATTTACAAACAACAACAACAATATTAATAAAAAGAGAGTTGAGAAGTATTAAACCCTAGTACTAGTTCGTTGTTACACCGACTTATTTCAAACCGAATTAAAAGAACGAAAAGGGAAAGGAAATTACCTTGCATGATTTCGGAGCAAAATTTGCACTTGTACAAATTAACAACTTGTTTTTAATGTTGGACGGACCAAAAGTTTTGATATTTTGCTTCGAGAATCACTCACAGAGTAAAGAGAACGTTCACGTTCCTTGAATTAAAATCACTTGCCAATCACGCGAGGCGGTGAGGTACGAGTTTTGAAATGGGCTTTTTGGGCCCAACCCATTTTTGTCGGCCCATGGACACACAGAAGGTGTACCGTACACGTTTTAGAACGCCAAGTCTTGTGTTGACTTAGTCTACCTAATATCTAATCTAGGTAATCCATGTAGTCACGTTTACAAATCGTGAGAGTCACCTTGGTCCACGGTAGACCAAGTTTACACAAGACTTGCCGGTTCTCGAATGGGCTTCTACAGCGTTATGGCTGCAAGTTTGCTATGTTCTGAAACTTGATCTCATTTGATTTTCATATTTTGGAAGGTGACTCGATAAAATGGATGACTTCTTAACCTTTATATAGGTGACTAGGAGACTAAGATTAGGTTCGTCACATAGATCAATTCCACAAGAATATTTGTGAAGATATATACGCGCTATGGTACAGCCACCATAAAGTGCTAAACTACATAATGTTAGCTCATTTGATAAGAAGATGCAAAGTCGAAAGCTACATTTACAAAAAGAATCCAAGGAGCTACTCCTACTCTTATGATACCAAACTTCCAACTGTGTGTCGTGCCCCTTGGTTTGTCGGTTCTCGCTTCAATTCATAGTTTCACCAACCAAGAACAGAAGAAGAGAGGATGGGTCGTCGTCGAACTAGTCTTAATCTCTGTTACCTTTCTAGGGCCGGACTTCTCCTAGCCGTCGTCATAATCCTTTTAGACAATTCCATTCAATTCAATGCAAAGAGATCTCATGTGTCCTCCAAGAGCGTGACAAGGCTAACTGAAACGGCTTGCATTGAGAGCTTAGAGCCACAACATTATTCTCACTGCATAACGTTTAAACGTTGGACCATGATAGGAAAATTGATGATATTTCAAACATTCTCATGTCTTTGTTAATTCTTTTGCATTTCATCAGCTACAATTCCTGGCCTAAAGATACTTCTTCCTGCAAGTTCTGCTTCTTTTCTTGACATTATAGCGCAACTGGAACACGCCGTGTTGTTGTTGGACAGTAGCCACTACACAAGCGTGGGACTGTGCCATGACTGCTAGACAGTTGATATACAGTTGTGCTCTTAAATTTCATGGCAAAGTTGGTTTTACGGCCTGATCTTCACTGTTTCAATCGACTATGCAATGCAGCTGCTAAGAGAAATAACCACATGTGAGAGTTCCACATCGGAAGATATGGAGAGAGGCGACTAGTATATACGCCTAGTGGATTACTCCATCTATTGCCGATAATGGAACTCCACTGGGCTTGTGTGCTAGCCTCCTTTCCTCCACGATCGGGCGTGCAGGCGGCAGATTCCACTGAAGATTTAATAGCAGCCAGCTTAACGTTATGTTGTGCTTTGTCGACTGTCGTGGCTAAACAGTTGCAGGGAACTTCACGCATCTGAATGTTAGAATTACAGCCCTGAATTCTGTGAATTGTATGCCCTTAATCTTCCTTTGAAACTCCAGAGGTAGAAAGCCAACCATAATTGCAAAATAAGATTAATAGATTACTCCACAAATCTTGTTTTTGCACTGTCCACAACTTCGACCAATTCACAAAGTTGTTCAGGGTTCGTAATGTTCTCATAGTGTTCTCGTATTGTACTGCCTGCTACCAAATACTTTCAAGGAAGCAAAGGTTTTGCAATAATTAGGGCAGTGTGCTGATTAAGAAACAAATCCAATGAGCTAACTAAGAAACATATCAAAGGAGCTAATCAAGAAATAAATCAAAGGCTATTGAAGAGGAACCAATTCTAATTAAGAGAGCTATACGTATTTTTATAACCCAAGCTAAGAAATAACATAAAGAGTGTGGATTATAATTAGTTAGTTTCGTATTCCAACGACACAATTAGATTTCGAACTATCAAACATGGCTCAGTCTCCTATTTCTTTCTCTTACCTCTCCCTCCTAACCATCATCCTAATCCTTCTAGCCAATTCCACACAAATCAACCCTGCAACAACCCCAACCAAGAATGTGACTCAACTAATCGAAAGGGCTTGCAGCGAGAGCCTAGAGCCAGACGTATGTTCCGAATGCTTAACTTTAGACCACAGTCGACAGTTTGATGATATTCCAGGATTCATATACTCTCTATTAACATGTATGTCTTCGAACGTCACATTGGCTCACGACATTGCTAATAATCTCGCATCCCAAAAGGCTACAAGTGCTACCCTTAACCACACCCTTTCTGTATGCGTAAGTGCTTTCGGTGATGCTGTCACAAAGTTGGATTATGCATTGTTTTCAATGGACACCAGCAACTACTCAGGTGCATGGGACTACTACTCGGATGCTAGAAGACTGATTGTCCGATGCGCTCTCGAATTTCATGGATATGCAGACTTTACCATCCCTCATCCACTTATTGACTCCATGGCCTATGCCAATCGTTTGTGTGATGCGGCTTATATTATGTTTGTTCTCCTCCTTGGTTAAAACCAAACATGCATTGAATTTCCTGAAAGGGTTATGAACTACTATAAATACATTTTGAGTACATTGGTATTTTTTATTTTATTTTTCTATCTCAAAACTAATATCCACTCTATTTTTAACATAGGGTGAGGTGAAAGAATAAGGAGTGACAACAAAAATAAAATTATACGAATATTAAGAAAAAAATTGTCCCAAATAAAATGGGTAACAATTTTGAGACAGATTGGAATAATGCATTAATATCTTTGTTTAGCCACTTTAACTATTTAGTATGCAACAACTTTGCTTGCTGAATATTACACCTCATACAGATTTTTCAAAGTAAATTGAGAAGTTTGTTTGAATCGATCATCTGACCAAAATATAAATAGTGTCTGATAGATCAAGGCAAAGATTTGAATTATTAACCAACTGAACATGACTTATGCATCATAATCACCTTGCTTTGTATCAAAAAAAAATTGTATACATCAGTTGTACCAAGTAATTAGTTTTCTTATGGAATGATTACAACCGTTCTGTACCATAAGTCACACCTTGACATCAAATTTCGTTCTTGATAATTCCGTGGTCAATATAAACCCTAAGTATAAAATATTTACTAAGATTTACCAAATCGTACTTTTACGTCCTATCAACGAAACATACGTAAAAGTCAAGCTTAAACATTTGCAAGGAACAAATCATAAGTTCGAAAAATTAAATCTCGAATATACTTAAGATTAACCACAAAAATCTAGATCGTAAGAATGCATCTTTATAGGTGACAACAATCAATGAAAGATTAGGGATGATGGAACAAAAAAATCAGGGGCCCATTATGAATATCCGAATGCGTAATGGCATAAAATAGTTGCATAAATACTACTATTAAAACTTAATACTACTATTCAATTAAGCATTTAAGCCTAGAGTCCACACACCACATACAAGGAAGGGTACCCGAGAGCTAACTAAAGGAGAATACTACTATACAAAAAATACTTCACATAACATGTGTTGTGAGGGTTGATCAACTTGCAAGTTCTATACATGCTTTTATCTGTACAAAAGTGCTACATCCTAACAAGCAGATGGCCACAGTCATATGGTAATTTCTGTCAAAAAGCTCCTTGTATTCTTCGCCGTCCTTTACATAAGGTCTTCACCTAGTCTTGCCGAATTTGAAATTTACTTGTATAACATAGCGCATCTTAATCTGATCCTCTCTATACACTATATACTCATTGTAGTGCAGAGCCTGAAACTATTCATCACGTTGCGAAATCAGACGGAGGGTGGGGAATTAATAATTGTATTGAACGTAAACTAGACAATTGTAAATGGTAACAGATCTTAGTTTTTGAGCAAGGATTTAGCAGTGCACCTGGCGACCTGTCTTCTGCACAGTCGGTCCCAAGGGAACAACAACACCGTCTTCTAGCACCCGCGATTTGGAGGGATCTGGTTCCATCAAACCAACTCCTTTTGTGCTGCCAACAAAAATTAACATTTAAAGGAATTTGTGACGGGAACATACTTCTTAACTACAAAGTCTACAATCCTCAGCACTCCTGGTATCAAGCTCTTGATGCATGGGAACATAATGTAAATGGAAAATAAAAGAAAAGCCTACTTGCAACCTTTTATTGAGTTATAGACAAACTAAAACCCTTTTCTGAGAAGTATCTAGAGTGTTGCTTTGGTCATCAGAGGTTTTACCAACCTCTCTGGAGGCTTGGTCTCCGGGAGCCAACCATCACTTGAGAAGGCTACCAGGGTGGAGAAAATGAAATCCTTTACCCTTTTCATTGACAATATACAAAAAGAAGCCACAACAAGAGAGGTGAGAGAGATTTTTGAGGAATATGGGAGAGTGGTGGATGCTTTTATCCCTGAGAAGGAAAGAAGATTCACAAACTTGAAGTTTGGTTTCATAAGGTTCAAAAGAGAGGAAGAAGCCACTGAAGCAGTAAGGAAGACAAATGGTATGCTATTGAGGGGAGTTAAACTATTCGTTAAAAGAGCAAGATTCGAAAGGAATGGGAAAGCAATCCAAGAAAAAGAGAAGAGAAGGGATGAAACCAAAGATGATTGGAGGAGAAAAGAAAATTGAGATATGGAGTGAAGCCAAAAGAGACAAAAGATCATACAGAAATGTTGTTGAAGAACAAAAGAGTCAAGAAGAGACTAAACTGAAGAACATCGTAGGAGAAAGATGCGAAGAGAAGATAGATTGGTTGAAAAGTAGCATCATAGCAACCTCAGACACACCAAGATCCATAGAAGCGATACGGTCAATTCTATACAAAGATTGGCCGTTCCTTGCAAGGGTGAGAGACATGGGCGAGTACAAATTCATCCTAACGTTCCACACACAAGAAGACATGCAACAGGCACTGACGCTAGGAGCTGACTTGCTAAAGGAAACATTTGCAGAGATAAAGCCATAGGACGAGTACGAGAGGTGTGTAACTCGTAGAGTGTGGGTTGAAGCTTTTGGGATTCCTCCCCATGCATGGTCCAGGAGTAATATTGGAAAAATAGCAAGTCAGTGGGGTGACCTCATATGCCTATCACATGCAACAGATTCAGGTGAGTCCATGGGGTGGGGCTAGCGAAATTCCTCATCGATACCATGTATGTGCCGTTTATCGAAGATCAAATTAACTTGATGATTGACGATAAAGGGTTTGTAGTCCATATTAGAGAAGGTATGATCCCTGTATGGAGTAATGGTGATAAAGGCTTTACGGCCAGCAAGAACAGGAGATCAGAGTCACCGCCATCATGGCCGTCCTCACC
>ONZA01020957.1:1212-13164 GCA_900322205.1 Kewa caespitosa
ATTTGATGTAATTGGGGTGATGGCCATGAAGAGTGAAGTAGGGAGAGTTCATGTTTAGTGTTTTGGTGGGCATTCGGTTTATGAGGTAGCAAGCTGTGGCGAAGGCATGGGGCCAGTACTTTTCAGGCATGCTGGCATGGGTGAGAAGAGAAAGGCCAGTTTCGACAATGTGTCGATGACGGCGTTCGGAGTAGCCATTGTGTTCGGGAGTGTGAGGTGGGGATGTGAGATGGGTGATTCCATGAGCAGAGAGGGCAGTGTTAAGGCCAACATATTCGCCACCATTGTTGCTAAATAGTGTAATTATGGGTCGTTGAAAGTATTTTTCAACACGAAGTTTGAATTGTAGAAATATGTTGGTGACATCACTTTTGTGTTTAAGGGGATAAAACCATATGTGTTTAGAGAAATGGTCCACAAAGATGACATAGTATTTGTAACCATCGTGGGAGATAATAGGTGACGTCCATACGTCACTGTAAAGCACATCAAGAGGGCCATTAGAGGTAGTTGAGTTGGCATAAAATGGGAGTTTATGACTCTTATTACAGTCACATGCATTACAATTGGAAAAACGAGATTTAGGGATAGCTAAGGAAAAAGTAGTGCTAAGAAATTGAGTGATAGAAGGTGAAGGGTGTCCAAGCCGATGATGCCAATCAACCGTGGGTGAGAGAGAGGCAGAATGCGTGCTTGGTTGACTTGGGTGCCATTCGTAGATGCCATTCTTAGTATGGCCTTGGAGGAGAAGTGCCCCCGTTTGGAGATCCTTCACAAGAAAAGAGTTATGTAAGAAAGTGATCGATGCATTATTTTCATGGCAGAATTGAGATATTGAAATAATATTGCGAGAGATTGATGGAACGTGAAGAACGTTTTTGAGTTGAAATAGAGATGAGGGAGTTAAGATTGAGAGTGAACCGGTGTTGGCAATGGTGAGACCGGACCCGTCACCAATTATTAATTCCTCGGTGCCATCGTAAGGAGCATGGAGGGTGAGGTTGTTGAGATCAGTGGTGACATGGTGAGTGGCGCCACTGTCAAGAAGCCAACCGGTGGACGTGGATGGGTCAGTAGCAGTGACGGTGTAGGCCCGAGGATTGTGGGCATGTTGTTGGTAGCCACGGGCAGGAGGACGGGTCTGTTGTGACTGTGTTGCTGCAGGTACGTGGTTGGACCGTGGCGGGGGAGTTGCTTGCGGGTATTGCTGCCGGAATACGGGACACATGGTGACATAGTGTCCTTGGACACGACACCACTGACACTTGCCATTGTATGGGCGAGATGGGTTGGTGGGGGTTGGATGGGGGGGTGTAGGCAGCAACCCGGTGTTACGTTGACCTCGTGGCTGTTGGCGAGCGACGTGGTTCACGGTGGCAGGGAAGGTGGGTACAGTGGGTGATTTGTCGATGAGGGTGAGTTCGTGAGTGATGAATTTTTCGAGGAGTTCATCGAAGGTAATAGGTGACTCGCGACTATGTATGCCGTTGATGACTACGTCGTAGTCGGGATCTTTTAATTGTTCGAGGATTTTGTTTATGAGGTCCTCGGGATCATAGGGTTTGCCTAGGATGTTGGTTAATTGGTCGGCACAACCACGCATCTCAAGCATGTACTCGGTTATGGGTCTGTTGCCTTTGGTTATACGGCGAAGGCGATCTTTAAGTTGTTTTACATGACTGCGGGATGGGCTGGCAAACGTCTTTTTGAGGAGTTCCCAAGCCTCCTGAGAGGTCTTGGACAGTGAGACAAGGGGAACAATGGGTGTGGATAGTGTTCCAACAAGTGCACCAAAGAGGAGTTTGTCCTGGCGAAACCAGGTTTGGTAGGCTAGGTTGGGACTTGAGGTGGTGCCTTCGGTAATGGTTGGAGATGGTGGTTGCTGGGTTCCATCAACAAAGTGTAGAAGCCCATAGCCTATGAGGTTGGCTTCAATGTGTGGCCTCCAGGAGAGATAGTTTGATGTAGTGAGTTTGGTGCAGTTTGAGAGGGAGACAATGACAAAAGGTTTGGTGGGTTCGATGGAGTTCGGGATAGTGGAGTTGCTGGAAGCCATGGAGAAGGTTGTCAGTGGGGTTTGAGGGGGGAAAAAAAATGGATCAATTAGCTCTGATACCATGTAATGACACAGAGAATTGAGAAGGCTTAATTGATTGATTATACTGATACAGAAGGTACATATATATACTGAATTGAGGTGCTAATAAGGCTAATAATATCATATGACAGGGAAAGTATCAAGGGAATAATTAGGGACATATTCTAGGGATTATATACATTGTATATTGACTAGGATGATTGCTTATCACAAATCTGTCCAACACTCTAAAAGGGGTCAGCAATTAGAGCTGGCCAAGCATACCAGTTAGGCTCTATCTGGTTCAGCTCAACTCTCGTCCTTAAATTCATTTTTGATCGTCACTGGTCCGGCTTGGCACGCCACTCATACAGGGTTAAGAATTTTAAAACTCGTCGATTGGCTGAGTTTGACTCGTCGAATTGAATCGGCTTGACTTGTCGATCGGCTCGGCATATAATTTGGGTTGACTCTCAAACTTTCGAAAGTAAGGAAAAGAAATATGCATATTCTTACTTACACTATAGGTATACGAGTACGATACACCAATTTTAGAAGTGACTTTTACACCCTAAAAATGTGTCTCATGGAAAAGACTTTAAAAGAAAAATCATGTACTTTATAGTCACCCGCTTTCAAGCACGTAGTCACCCAGAAAATTACTGGATAGTATACGCTACGGTATACAAGAACTTCTTAAACAAAAACAAAAGGAAAAAAAAGATAAAAAAAAAATACATTAGATATGCCAAATAAATAACCGCCATACTGTCCATTTCAAAAGTTCGTTAAATACAACTTACCCTGTTTTTCCCTATTGTGTATTACTCTGTTCCACTCTCTCTGTTTTCCTCTGTTTCTCAACAATCGTCACCACCAAACCCAATGGACCCACCAGATACTCCATCTCCACCACCGAACTCACCGCGCACTCCCCCGACCCCCCCGGGGAGCATTTCTCCGAACCCGCCTCGCCTCTCCGGTGAGAAGAGAAAGAGGGACGACAATGACTTTCTTCTTATTGCTGATTTTCTACAAGATCTATCTCTTGAACAGGGAAGTTCAAGCAATAATACCAGGTTGCCTGTTATTTATGAAGAATTGGGTACGATGGATACTTTGCAAGAACAGCAATTTGGATCGACCCAGATGGAATTCAGGAGTAATATGGTGATTCAAGAAAGTCAATCGGGTCGAAGAAACGATACTTTTGCGTCGAACAGTTCGCATGAAGAAGGAATAGCAAGCAGTAACAGAACTGAAGTTCTTGATGAGAAGCCAATGGTGAATCAGGAGTTTTCCTCTCATGTGCAAGAACAGCGATTCGTGTCGACCCAAGTGAACGATTCGGGGAATCAAGAATCTCAGTTTGCTGCTTCTTTGCCTAACCTGAATCTTGATTCGACGCAAGAACAGCTGTTTGGATCGATGCAAGTGGAACAGCAACTTCCTGAGCAAGACAGTGGAGTGCAAATGCAAGGTCAAGTTGATATGGTGCAGAATGAATCTGATGGGTACGACACCGGTGTTCTACCTCAAACGACTGTGGACCGGGAGATGTCAGACTCAAGCAACATCGGGCAGCCAAGAGGGAACTAAGTAACTCTCAACAGTAAACAGTGCAGATCATATAAAATGATCAAGGGTAAACTGTCTGTTCTTTGCCTTTCTATAAACATCAATAGCTAGAACACATGAAGTGGACTGTATGTTTAAGGAGAGCTAAGTTTAGCATGTAATGTGTGGGTCATGGACCTTCTGGTACTTGAGTCTTGTAGTTTTTGTGGTAATAGATAGGTTACATTTTTTTTTTTAAGAAAGACATGGCATTAGGCTTTCCATGGATTTGTGAATGGATGTTAATGTTGATTCATGATGATGACTTGAATTCTTGACAATGAGATTAGAATTTCCTATGAGTTATGGAATGATACAACCATTTTTTCTTCACAATCATATTTCTGAAGCACTGCCCCAATGTAAGAACAAATTCAAACGAAAAGACTGGATAAATGCTTGCAGCATGTTTTTATCTCGTCAAGCAGTAATCCTGTTATTGTGAGCGACAATTGAAATGAAATACTCCACGCGATGTGAGGAAGAAGACACAAAAGCAAGCAGGATAATGAAAACAAGATTCGAACACGAAGTGGTGAAGATGAAAATAATCACGTACATTCTCTTTTAAGGTAGTTTTACATTGGTTACATCAACATTGGTGGCTGACCTTCTCAGCTACTAGATTCATGCTTTTCAGTTCATGAGAAAAGCAATGACCACCAAGAACTACCGACACATTCCTCTACAGATTTGAACACTGTACAACTTATACATGTTTGCATCTACCAATTTAGAGCCACAATAGACCAAAACATAACTAATTAATCGAACTTTACTGCGAACTCAGCCGTGGTTTCGCCCTTTAGCCTTAGCCCGATGAACAACTCCTCTACCACGGTTATCTGCAGCTCGTGTGACCAATATGCTGTCATTGGACCTCGCGTGGTGATATTGCTCTTCAGCATTACGAGAGACTTCTTTGAAATCATGTGGAAGGCTATTGAACATGGGTTGGTGATTGTGAAATTCGACTGATATTTGGTGAGAATGTCTTTTATGAGATTGACCAAGATCATGTTCGCTCCATCCCGGTTGGGCCTGGTCACTCCAAGTGCTGGAGGCAGACTCGGGATTGTTGAAGTTATTAGAAGACCTTGTATCAGGAAAGCAAGTGAGAGCTTGATGGTGGGCATCACGATTAGATGCGTTAACCATGGAACTGTCAACCAGATGAGATCTCGTTAGCCGGAGGTTTGCTTGGCTTAGAGGTCTGTTGCTTTGGTCTAAATACGTCCCACAGACAACACACGTAGGTCAAAGAGTGTCCTATTCTTTCCCTACATAACATAAAAGTATCAACTTAAGCATGTTGTCGAGAATTACGCTATCCAGATGTGCTCTTTTCAACTTGTATTTAGACAATTCGAATCTGTCCACCACTCAAAGGGGTCTGCAATTCAAAGGTTTATCCCTTCGACTTAATGTTCAATACTTGAACATCCGCAAACGTAGAAATTCAATTCTCAAGGACACAAGGTACTCCATCGTGAAAAACGTTTATATTCACCTTAAAACATCCAAGAGATCATCATCTTCATATAACCGACTGTCATCTTAAAATTCATTCCATCACAATCCTACACAAATTTCCTCATATCTTTGTTGCAACTCCTCCCACCACATCCACCATTTCAATTTAGTCTTTAACGACCTCGTACTGGTACATTGCCTTTCTCAAATGTTGTCTCTCAAACTTTCAAAAGTAAAGAAAATAAAAAGAAAAAGATAAATTCTTATTTGTGCTCTAAATACGCGTCTTGTGAAAATAACTTTAAAAGGCAAAATTACGTATTTTAAAGTCACCTGCTTTCAAACAAATAGTCACCCTAGAAAGTAGTGCATAGGATACGCTAGTGTAGAGAAGAACTTTTAAACCAAAAATAAAAAAGGAAAGAAAAGAGATATATTAGATATGCCAAATAAATAACCGCCAGTCTATCCATTTCAAAAGTTCGTTAAATCCAACTTACCCTGTTTTTCCCTATTTGTGTTACTCTGTTCCACTCTCTTTGTTTTCCTCTGTTTCTCAAAAGCCGTCCCCACCAAACCCAATGGACCCACCACATACTCCATCTCCACCGAGCTCACCATGCATTCCCCCGACCCCACCGGGCGTTCCTCCGAACCCGCCTCGCCTCACCGGTGAGAAGAGAAAGAGGAAAGAACATGACCCTCCTCTTGAATATGCTGATTTTCGAGAAGATCAATCTCATGAACAGGGAAGTTCAAGCAATAATACCCAGTTGCCTGATATTTATACCGCAAATGAAGTATTGGGTACAATGAATATTGAGCAAGAACGGCAATTTGGATCGACCCATATGGAATTCAGGGGTAATTTGGTGATTCAAGGTGGTCAATCGGGTCGAAGAAACGATACGTCGAACAGTTCGTATGAAGAAGGGATAGCATGCAGTAACAGAACTGAAGTTCTTAGTGAGATCCCAATGGTGAATCAGGAGTTTTCCTCTCATGTGCAAGAACAGCGATTCGGGTCGACCCAAGTGATCTATTCGGCGAATCAAGAATCTCAGTTTGCTGCTTCTTTGTCTAGCCTGAATCTCGATTCGACGCAAGAGCAGCTGGCTGGGTCGATGCAAGTGGAATCTCCGACTAATTCGACTAACAGTTTACATGCCTTTATGTCGGACTACAAGCATGACCGCGGGGATACAAGCTGGAATCCTGTGGTCGTGAGCGACATCGAGTCACCTCAAGATGTCACAGAAGATGCCACGAATCAAGATGCGCCGAACAGTATGAGTTATGAACCTGGGGCTTCAAGCAGTAATCCTGTTATTGTGAGCGACACCGAGTCTCTTACAGATAGCACAGGAGAAGGAACAAATTCAAACAGTAGTAATTTGACGAACGAAGATGTTGAACCGGATGGTGGTGTTGATGCTTCCAAGAGAAAGTGCATGTGTTGTGAATATGAGGCTTCAAGGTGTAATGACTGTAATCGTGTGATCGCGAGAAAAATCGAGTTACCTGAGAATAGTGAGAATGCATTTCCTGATACATCGACCCTGGTTGCTGATCAGTACCTACCTTCAGATCTTATCACTAACCCTACCGCACCTAGTTTTACTAGTGTGAACATGGTAGAAACTTTGCGACAATTCCTTCTTCGGGAGCTGCATCATGGGTCGAATAATGCGATGCAATCGCAAAGCCAAGTTGGTTCAATGCTGAATGATTCTACTTCTAGGAACAATGCTGGCTTTCTTCTTCCAACAATGATTCCTTGGGATGACATGTCACACGACATGGTTCAAGGACAGCAACTTCAGGAGCTATACGATGCGATGCAACTGCAATTTCAAGTAAAGGAGTCTTCTGGGCAGATTGTTTCTGACGGGTACAATGCTAATCCTCAAGCAACAGCGCCCTTGCATGGGATGTCAGACAGAAACAACATGGTGCTGGAACAGCAACTTCCTGAGCAAGACAGTGGGGTGCAAATGCAAGGTCAAGTTGATATGGTGCAGAATGAATCTGATGGGTACAACACCGGCATTCTACCTCAACGACTGTGCCTTGGGAGATGTCAGACTCAAGCAACATCGGGTAGCCAAGAGGGAACTAAGTAACTCTCAACTGTAAACAATGCAGAATTGCAGATCATATAAAATGATGAAGGGTAAACTGTCTGTTCTTTGGCTTTCTATAAGCATCCATGGCTAGAACATATGAAGTCGACTGTATGTTTCAGGATAGCTAAGTTTAGCATGTAATGTGTGGGTCATGGACCTTCTGGTACTTGAGTCTTGTAGTTTTTGTGGTATTGAGTAAAACAGAAGCTCACAATCGGACTCCTACTAACTCTCAACCATTTTTCTTTCACATTCATCTTTCTGAAGCACTTCCACAACGTAAGAACAAATTCAAACGAAAAGAGTAGATAAATGCTCCTAAGTTAGTACTTTCATTATAAACATGCTACAATGAGATATCTAACAATACTCCAACTTGCAGTTGATCCTTGCAGCATATCTTTATCTCGTCAACTGATATTATCGTAAAGAAAGTGAACTAAAATTGAAATGAAATACTCCACGCGATGTGAGGAAGAAGACACAAAATCAAGCAGGATAATGAAAACAAGATACAAACACGAAGTGGTGAAGATGAAAATAATCACGTGCATTCTCTTTTAAGGTAGTTTTACATTGGTTACATCAACATTGGTGGCTGACCTTCTCAGCTACTAGATCCATGCTTTTCAGTTCATGAGAAAAGCAATGACCACCAAGAACTACCGACATATTCCTCTACAGATTTGAACACTGTACAACTTGTACATACTTGCATCTACCAATTAGAGCCACACTAGACCAGAACACTAACTAATTAATCTAACATCGCTGTGAACTCAAAAGGAACCCTACCTAATTAATCACGGTCTTACCACTATGCTGTCGTGATCTCTGTCGCCGTGGTTTCTCCCTTTAGCCTTAGCCCGACGAGCAACTTCTCTACCATGGTTATCTGCAGCTCGTCTGACCAATATGCTGTCATTAGGCCTCGTGTGGTGATAATGCTCTTCAGCATTACGAGAGACTTCTCTGAAATCATGTGGAAGGCTATTGAACATGGGTTCGTGATTGTGAAATTCTACTGATATTTGGTGAGAATGTCTTTTATGCGATTGACCAAGATCATGTACGCTCCATCCCGGTTGGGCCTGGTCACTCCAAGTGCTAGAGGCAGACTCGGGATTGTTGAAGTTATTAGAAGACCTAGTATCAGGAAAGCGAGTGAGAGCTTGATGGTGGGCATCACAATTCGATGTCTTAACCATGGAACTGTCAACCGTGGCTAGAGGAGGAATAGTTGACGTTCCAGATGAGATCTCGTTAGCAGGAGGTTTGCTTGGCTTAGAGGTCTGTTGCTTTGGTCTAAATACGCCCCACAGATAATACTTGCTTAGGAATCCTGAAAAAATAAGAGTTTGAGAGACATGCAAGTGCGTTTCAGAAACGTATGACGCATGAAGGCAAACTGTTGTGTGTGAAATCATTAGGGCAAAACTTACGACTAATGTGTATCCGGTATTCCCCCCTTCTGAGGTCTAAAACAGGTCAAGGTTATTATATATGTCACACAACCTTTCAAAAACGTCATTAATTACGAAGTCACCTTTTACAAGTGTTGATTTCATAGTTCATTGAAGCCCCTTTATAATTATTAGTAAATGCCATTTTAGTTGAAAATGACTTTCAACATTCTGCTGTCATTAACCATTATTTGTCCCTACATCGATCGCTATGGGTGGCTGCCACCATCATTTGGCACTTTGTTGACCAACTGGTGACGGTAGATTCAACTGAAGTCCTGTTTGGTCAAGAGGTGGTTTTGACTTTTGATATAGTAAACTGAATGGTGGAATCGTTCTATCAAAAAAAAAAAAAAAATGGTGGAATCGTAAAACTAAGATTATAACATGTCATGACTCATGCTTTGAAAAAAAAAAAACTGTAATTAGAAGGTGGCTTTTGGCAAAAATCTTATGGAAACATGTCGAAGGACAGAACAAACTTACTCCATTCTTCTTGAGGTAGTTCTCGTGAACAAAATACTAAAAGCTCCAAATTGTTGATCTGAGCCGTCAGCATTAGATCACGGACGATCATCTTGTCAATTAGATTCTCGTACAATCCCTCGTCCCTGAATGTTAAATGACAATGGTCAATATGAAAGCAAGCAAGAGGAATGAGAAAATCCAAAACTAATAAGCACTACCTTTGACCAACGGGGAAGAAATATAGACCAATAGCATCACTGGTAGGAGGCGACTTCTCAAATGTCTTGGGCCAACCGTAACGTTTTGGTACTATGTCAAATTCGATTATCTTCGGCAACGCACAAGCTGCCCCATGCACTATTGGGAAAGCTTTGTTGGATAAATGCGCCTCAAGCCCAAAAGACGTCGGATTCACATTATTACTGATACCGCAACGTCCCCTGGAAAAATAATAGACATTATAAGTTGCCCCGACTCCACTCCAAGAAAAAAGGAAAAATAAAAACCTCCCCCTTCAGTAGTCAATCTTTACTAGTTTATAATAACTGCGACTCTTTCCTGATTAAATTTAAAAAAAAAAAAAAAAAAAGCTGCGGCTATATTTGCAGATTACTACAACTGAGAGAGAGTCGACGGAGTGCGGAAAATAAGACCTAGCACCAATCTTATCACCAAAAGGATATTTTGGTAGAAATAGACATTCCTAATTTTGACGGGCTGAAGGCAAGAAAACATGCAGAGAGATGACATAAATATGAGTGTACCTCCATATAGCATCCTCCAATGGATGACAAGGAACATGATTATTGAAGTTTGTCAGAGGCGGCGGAGGCGGCGCAGTTAGAACGTGCTCGGCTAAACTTACAAGAGGTGTCACAGATAATACATGATCAGCTGGCTTTACATAAGATGTTTGAGAAAAAACAGGATCATCTAGTTTTACATCAGCTGGCTCTCTAGAAGCTGGTTCGGGCAACGCATCAACAGCCTCCTCATCAGAATATTCCTCCATTTCTATAATCACCCTCCTCCTCTTCTTCCTACGACTTCGACATTCAGAAATAGCACAAGACTGTGTCGTATCATCACCCATTGAATCCACGGTGCCCTCAACAACTTCAGAATATTTGCCTTCTGCACTATCTGCCTGCTTTGCCGTTTGAGAACTGCTAATGCAATGGAATACCTTTAGGGTATTGGAGAGAGTTTCATGTATATCTTCTTCTGATATGCAATCTCTATCCTCTCTCTCATCAGTTTCTGGACTCTTCTTTTTCACCTTTACTGGTAGATCTTCGCCAGTTGTATGGGAGGTCAGGTCCTCTTTCTTTTGTCTGCTTAGCACAACAGCTTCCTGCCTCATCTTTTTCGCGCCATCTTCAGAACCCAGATCCTCTTTCTTTTGGCTTACCAGAGCAGCCAGTTCAGAACTTTTCTTTTGTGCCCTAGTTGATTGTTTTAGTGACCTGAAACTCCGCCTATTTTCTACATCTCCAAGTATACTATCTCTATTCTTTACCTCATCAGTTTCAGAACTCAAAGTCTTTTTCACCTTTCCTGACTGATCTTCGCCAGAAGTGTGGCAGCTCAAATCCTCATCCTTATGTCTAGTTACCGCAACAGCTTCTCGAGCCATCTTTTCGTCATCATCTTCCTTCTGCCTTTCCAAGCACACTTGGTCAGAGATCCTCTCTTTTACCTTAGTTGATTGTTTTAGTTGCCCAGAACTCCCACTTCCCTGCCCCATGTTTTTCTCATCTTCATTTATCACATTCAAAGAGGAGCCATTCTTCCTTTCTCCATTTGCAGAAGCAGTAAGTTGAGGAGTTGTATTCCTGCCCAACTGACCTATTTGATTATCAGGAGATTCATTTTCACATTTATTATCCCCGTCCCATGTGCTGGTTGTCACCTCAGCAGAATTTTCCGTCACCTCATTTCCTTTTTCGTCTTTTTCTACATGACTCAAAGTGCTTCCCCACTTTCTTCGTGCTCTTGTCCGGGAGGACACCCGCGCCACGGTAGTACTTATACGCTCACTTTTCCTAGATGGTGCAAGCTTGGTAATTCTAGGAACACAATCCTCACAAGACCATGTAGTCTCCTCATCATCAAAGGTGGGAGGACCATCAACACAGTACCTTACAAAAAAACCAGGGGAAAAAAATATGAAATGACATCATCAAGGAAAAGAGAATGAAGCACCAGGGAATAAAGAGGAAATAAGTTCAATCTCAAGTTCTCCAAATATGTAAGCAGACATACTAGTAGTAGTTGACTGTGATTTTACCAGATCAAATACTCAAACAAACAGTTACAAAGATAAGACGTCTTGAAGACTCAAACCTATCCCAGCACTTAAATACTCCCTCTGACCGTAATTTAGTTGTTAGACTTGTCATTTTAGGTGCCCATAAAAAGTTATCCCTCCACCATTTCGCAGACACGTCTGCATTTCCAAATTACCCCAACCCCACCCACAGTTTACTAGGCACAGAAGTGATAAACCAGTATCAATCACAAAGAGGACTATGATCAAAGACATTAGTCAAAAAGCAAACTACAAGCTAATCAAGGTTAAAGGGAGTACTTTTGTGATTTTATCACTGTTTTATCACAAATAAGCGCCGTCAGAAGCCTAAAACTCCAATCTACCAGGGACAATCACAGCAATAGCAACAAAAACTAATTTCTTTCTTTTTTTTTTTTTTTTTTTTTTTTTTTTTTG
>ONZA01021034.1:0-11834 GCA_900322205.1 Kewa caespitosa
TTTAACTCATAATCAAGAACAACATTAATCAACAATCACAATTTGATTCACACAAATGTTAACCTTAGCAAACAAAAAAAACCCCAATTTCAAAATCACAAAACCCTAATAATAGATTCATCAATAATTGTTATACACAATCCAACATTAACAACTAGTGTTTCAATTTTGTGACAAACACTAACTAGAAAGAGGGAAAAATGGGGAAAAAATGTACCTTGGGATGGAGAGAGAAAAACCCTAACTAGTGAGAGGGGAAGATGGAGATAGAGTGCTCGGCCGAGATTCAGCGCCGTCAGCCGTCAGTCCACGGTCAACCGGCCACCGCTCCGCCGTGCTCCGATCGCCATACGATATGGGTTGGGGGTTTGGGTTGGGGTAAGGTTTGGGGTTGGGTAAGGTTTCGCGAAAGAGAAAGGGAAAAAGAATGAAGGGAAACAGAATGAAGGGAAACAGAATGAAGGGTGTTTTAGTTACAATTTGCGTTTTTTTTTTAAAATTAGCGACCGAATAGGTATTCGTTAGCTAAATTAGTGACGGATTTCTTATTCCGTCGCTAATTTAGCGACCGATATTCATTTCGGTCGCTAATTTAGTGACCGATATTCATTTTGGTCGCTAATTAGCGAAGGAAATAGAATTCAGTTGCTAAATTAGCGACGGAAAAAGAATTTGGACGCTAATTAGCAACGGATTTGTGGAGTCAGTCGCTAATCAACGACTAAATTTCAATTCGGTCGCTAATGTTCATGCCAAACTACCAATAACGCCATCCGACGCTACATTCATTCGCTAATAAGCTTTTATTTTTGTAGTGCTTCCTGTTTAGTTACTTTATTAAGTCTTCTAGTGTATATGCATGAGACCTTTATAAATAACCCTCCCATGCATAAGTCAAACTATCCAACTACATACCTCTATTTTACTTTACAACCTTCATTCTTCACTACTGTTGTTTACAATCCCCTGCTCTTTTACTTGAAATTTTGCCTTTACACTACGCCTATCTCTTACCTCTCTACTATGAGCTCAAGCCTTGCCCCTTCTACACCACCCTGAGAATTCAAAAATGCACCTATTTTGTCAACCATTGCTTCTCCCAGTCACTTATGTACTCCCCAACTCCCAGTTGGAGACAATCATGATTCGAGGAAAGCTCCATGACTTTGCCCGGATTGTCAATGCGGGACCCCCCAAAAGGCATCATACCGAGACATTACCTGTGGCCTGGGTTCTCAAGTTAAGAATCTCGGTTCCATTGGAGAATCTCAATTTGAATGTAATAATTGCGAAAGTCAAATTCCAACTAGATTCTTCGTGGGAGTAGGAGAGCAAGGTAACATTCCTCCACGCCGCCGCCTACTACACCCAACCACAGACTCGGGAGATCACTCCACCTTGCATCGCCACTATCATGGTCGAACTTAAGGATGTCTGCCTCATAGGTAACGTATGGGGTGACCCTGTTAACTTTAGAAGTATTGTAGGTCGACTTAAATATGACTGGAATAATTTAAAAGGGGAAGTTTTTTTTGAACCTCTTGGGAATGATTGGGTGCTTATTCAATTTTCCAACGTCGATGATACGCTTTTTGATTGAAATCACCGACCTTGGTTTGTGAGAGGCTTAAACTTTGTCTTACGTCCTTGGGCACCCGACTTTTAAGCTTATATGTCTCATATTACTCATGTGGACCTGTGGGTTCGAGTTTACTACCTCTCCCTACAAAGCTAGAATGTAGAGTCTTTATCGAACCTTCTAAGCCATGTAGGTATAGTCATTCGAATTGATATAATTCTAGACTTTTTCTAAAAACTAAGTATGCGAGAGTTTGTATTACTATCGACATTAACAAACCTCCCCGGCTCTTATAAAATCGATAATCAGGAGTATGGCCTCTCCTATGAAGGTTTGCTTACTCCATGTGCTTTATTTGGTAATTTATCTCATAAAATTGATTCTTGTCCCTCGAGAAAGGTTAATAAATCTACCCAAATTATTATTGAAAAATTCACGAAGGATTGTACCCCCCACCCAGGTGATAATCCCACTTGCTCTAATGATGAAGTGTTTGATGATGATAAATGGATAAAAGTTTGCCTTAAAGTTGTTTCTAGGGCTCATTTCCAAACTAATTTTGGTACTAAATAGCAAAATCAATCTCGCCCTACCTCTAAATAACAGCCTTAACGTGAGGCCCATACCCCTTCTTCGCATAACCTTTTCCTAGGATTCCTGTTAGCCATAATAATGATATGGATGGTAGGGTCTCACCCTTGCATTCTACTAAAGATAACCATGACTCAACCATTATTTACTTGGCTAATCCTTTTGAACCTCTTACCAATGAAAATGAGTTAAGCCTAATTTCTATACCAGTGTTGGACTCAGTTATTGGGAACCATTCTCTTGAACCTTCTCCTCCGTTTGATAGTAATGATCTTGACTATGAGAATGATGATCTTTATTGCTCTCAAAATTTCAACGAGGAAGAGAATATGGAAGATGACAACCTATTAGACTTACTTAATGATGAACCGGCCTCTCCTTCGAATGATTCCCCAAAGAAACGAAAGTTTAATGACTCAAAAGATACCGCTTCTTCTTAGCTATGTTATAACGCTTTGCCATTCTAATTTCTCAAGTCTAATTAGCTGGTTTTTCTTATAATTGTTGTGTTACTCATATGTTCTCAGGAGCAATCCTTGCCTTTGCACTCATAGCCATAATTTATTTATCGGCCATTCAATGTTAGATATCCGCCTCTTGGACTTGAAGCGTGCTTGCTTAAGTGTTAGGTTCTATGTCTATGTATGTCCTATGTGCTCTTCAATAAGGTGGATTGTGTCCATTGTGTTGTATGTAGTCCTTATGCTTAGGTATATCTATGTTTGGATCGATTATGGTTGGATGACATCGATCGTTGGTCAGGGTGTCTTTGGGGTTGCTTCTCGTCTTACCAATCTCCAAGCCTATCTTTTGCAGTGGAAATATGAATGTTTTTTGGTCGTAAACTTAGCTACATGTGTATGCTAGTTGCTTTTATTAATATGTTGTAATAGCCGTGTTGTTCTGTCTGATGAATATATCATTTTGTTGCGCGTTATGTTTAGTACTAAAAATCTAAATCTTCATCACTGAACTATTTTTATACTCTTGGAGCCTTTGGCTCTACAACCGAGTAGCTGGGCCTCAAAACTCAAACGCTCTCCAATCGAAGCTTTTGTGCTTCTTGAATACTTTCGTGTATACAGGTTCTTCAATGGAATTTGGAACTCTCACTTGGCCTTCACTCCATGGTGATGCAAATCAACATGGATCAGGATCACATACTACTTCAAAGAGTGACTTCGACTCATAAACGATGCATTAAGAAGGTGAATCAATTGCTCAATCCACTTGGTTATTGTACTATTAATGTTTTAATCATAGATCATTGTAAAGTTGAAATCCTGCATTTATGCACCACTACTCTCACTACCGGGAAGTGTGCGAAGTTTATTCAGATCCTTCCAAGGCTACTTACGTTTCCACTAATCGAATACTTTCAATTACATTTCTGTGGTCGTACGAATTGAGTGGAAACGAACTTTGTATTATGTATCTAGTTGTGGGTACTAACGTAACTCCTCTTCAATACTTTTATAATGATTATTGTCTCTTAGGTATAAGTTTGTTGGGAACCTTATTGTATTTGTTTTCTTTGAATTATACGCAGATTATCTTTAGGCTGTTCTTAAAAACTCAACGGTTGCTATCTATGTTCTATCCATACTACATTCTGAATCTGTAACACCCCAAAGATTAGTTCTCCCACATCGGTTAATGTGGGGAGCTGAGACAGCTTATAAGAGCTTCAATCCAACTATCAAAGCAACAAGGTCTTCCCCTTTTGGCCTTAAGTGGTAGATTTTGGGCCCAAAGGGAGACTTCCCATCTTATTGGGTTGTGTTGTGGCGGTAATTGGGATGGGCTGTTACAGTTCATATCAGAGTGACCCTGCGATCGCGTACTTCGCCTGTGGCCAGCGAGCCCATTTCAGCTATCTAGCATGGATAGATTCTGGGGAAGATGAGTGCCAAAGGGTGCAAAGAGGACGTTGTGTTCTTTAAGTGAAGGAGTTTGTGACACCCCAAAGATTAGTTCTCCCCAAATAGGTAGAATGTAAGAAGTTGAGGTAACTTATTAGAGCTTCAATTCGACTACCAAAGCAACAAGGCCTTCCTCTTTTGGGCTTAAGTGGTTAATTATGGGTGCAAATGGAGACTTCCCATCTTATTGGATTGTATTGTGGCGGTAAGTGGACTGGGCTGTTACAGAATCCCCCATTTTTCTTTCTAAAAAGAGGAGATTTTAGTTTCCCATTTTCTTATGCATTGTTCTACCTTCACACTTAGCTAATTAATGAGAGTCATTAGTTGGAATATATATAGGCGGAAAATATCCATTACAAAAGGGGAATTGAAATACCTCAAACAAAAATTCAAGCCTAATATTCATTTCGTCCTTGAGACTAAAACATCCACTGTTAATTCTCGACGAATAGTATCCTCCTTAGGGTTCCAAAATTACCATATTATTGATCCTGGGGGGCACTTGGGAGGTACTTAGACCCTCTGGAATACAACTTCTATTGATGTCATTTCTATCCATAATGACAACAGAATGATTTCTATGCACGTTTTGGATAGACAAATACAAAAAGAAAGTATTATTACAAGCCTTTACGGAGCAGCTCAACAAAGTGAAAAGCAGATTTTCTAGCAAAATCTCACTGAGAAAACTAACAACTGGCAGTTGTCGTGGTTCATTGTTGGCGATTTTAATGAACTTCTTTCATTAGGAGATAAGCAAAGAGGTTGTATTGCACATGTAAATAGAACTCCCGTACTTCAGGATTTTTGCTGCACTACGAATGCTATTGATATTTCGTACACAGGATCACCTTTAACTTGGAAAAGGGCTATCAACAATGATACTATTTATGAAAGACTAGATAGAGCATTATGCAATAATGAATGGATGTCATTATACCCTGATTCGCTATTAACAACAGGAACATTCACTTCTTCAGATTATACTCCAATCCTGTTTCACACGCAGATTAACTCTTCTATGTCCAAGAGACCGTTCAAATTCCAACCAGGTTGGACGTACAATAATGAATCATCTTATATAACCCGAAAGGGATGGGCTATGTCATTTCCTGGATACGCTATTACTCTCTTTCCAGAAAACTAAAACATTTAAAATATGGCCTATAAACATGGCACAAGTCCCGTTATGGGAATGTCCATACTCACCTCAGAAAAACTATAGAGAAACTTAAATTTGTCCAAGGTACTCTAATTACTAGTCCAAATGACCCTCAACTTATCCAATGGCAAGATAGATTGATTTAACAACGAGAAAAACTCATGCTTTTGAACTAGAAATACTGGGGAACGTACTACAGAAAATAGTGGCTCACACATGGGAACAGTAATTCCAGGTTTTTCCATATACGTAATAAAATAAGAAATCATAAAAGAAATCTCTATCGCATTAGAGATCGCTCTGGTATTTGGATTGAGGATCAAGCCCAAGTGGCCAATTAGTTCTCCCAATGCTTTATACAAAGATTTCAATCAGACTATACTGGCTCTAGGCGTATGGAAATATCAGAAGTTCCTCCATTCATCTCAAATGAACTGAACATTTTACTCTGTCAACAATTCACAGATGAGGAAATTAAACAAGAGGTGTTTTCGATGTAACCTTATAAAGCCCCGAGACCAGATGGGTTTGGACCAATATTCTTCCGGAAATACTGGCACATTATTGAACATGATGTAACTTGATCCATTCGGGAGTTTTTTTAATAAAGGAAAGTTGCTTAAAGAACGTAACCATACTATTATTACAATAATCCCTAAAGTAAATGACCCTAACAATTCAAATCATTTCAGACTAATTAGTCTCTGCAACACGCTATACAAGATTATCTCTAAGATCTTTTAATAAATTAAGACCCTATCTCCATATCATCATTGGCCTTTAACAAAATGCTTTTGTCCTCGACAGAAACATTCAAGATAATGTATTGTTAATGCAGGAAGTCAACCATATGTTTCATAAATCTAATAATAAATTAGGCTGGATGACCCTGAAACTAGATATGGAAAAAGCCAATTATAGGATCGAATGGGGCTTTCTGTGCCAACATTACAAATATTTAGATTATTACAACAGTGGATACACTGATTACAGAATGTGTTACCAATGTCTCCTATTCACTTAACATCAATGGTCAACTTCATGATTTTTTTAAGTTGTCCCGAGGATTACGATAAGGTGTCCCGCTTTCACCTTACCTATTCATTATATGCATGGAAGTTTTAGCAAAATGGATGACCTTAGCTTCCCTAGATAAAAAATTGGAAGTGGGATAAAAAATTGCCCCACATGCTCCAACTATCCTGAGCCTCTTCTTTGCTGATGATAGTATTCTATTTTGTAAAGCAAACCAAAAATCAACATTGATTATTAAAACAATTCTTGCAAACTTTTGCAAACAGTCTAGTGCAGTTAGTCAACTTCCATAAGTCTTCGGCCATTTCTTTCTAGAAAAGTCACTTTAACAACAAGACAAGCTATTGCTACTATTTTTAGCATTCCCCAAAAATCTTCTTTCGGGAAATATCTAGGGATCCAATTCAACGACTGGAAAGTGGACAGATCCACTTTTAAAAGTATTCTTAAAATCACCTCAAATAAGTCACAGTCATGGCATGCTAACACACTCTCTAAAACTGGTAAGACGATGGTTATCCAAAGTAATTTAGAAGTTATGACTTCTTATGTCATGCAGTCAAACCAAATACCTCTGAAAATTTGTTGTAATCTGGATAGGCTAAATAGACAATTTTTCTGGAAATCAAATGAAAACTCTCGAGGAATACCCCTCGTAGCCTAGAATATGGTCTGTAGACCAAAACGCCAGGGAGGACTTGGACTATGAAAAAACAGAAGCCAACAATAAAGCCTTTTTAAGTAAATCAATATGGAAGATTCTAACTCAACCGCAAAACTTATGGGTCAAATCAGTAACAACAAAAAGCCTTTATTTGAAGTTAAGAAGAAAGTTGCAAGCTGTCCCATTTGGAATCATATCCTCGCTAACCGATCTATTCTTAGAAAAGAAATCAGATGGGTTGTGGGGAATGGCCAGAATATTAATTTCTGGCAAGATAACTGGTGTTTACCAGTCACCATTATAGAAAATCTTAATTTAAACAAAAATTTAAATCAAAATATTGATCTTAAAGTGAGTGAGTTTATAACAGACAACTTTGAATTGAATTATCATAAGTTACTACAGTTTGTACCTCTGTCTTTAGCTAAAATTATTAAGGGTATATAACTTCCTCAGTGTCCCGTGTAAGATTCTTTGGTATGGGGTTGCTCGGCTATGGCCTGTTTAGCGCAAAATCAGCTACTCGCCTAGCGCATGATATCAAGCATGGAATGAAATTATCTTGGGAATATCCTTGGATTTGGAAGCTTGATATAGCTCCTAAACTCATAATATTCCTTTGGCTTCTGTTTCATATGGGTCTTCCTACTCGTAATTTGCTATGTTATCGGGGTATAGATCTGGAAAACAAGTTCCCTCTCTGCAACAACCACCCCGAAACTCTAGACCACCTCTTCTTATCATGTCCTTGGTCCCAGCAATTGTGGAGTAATGTAGTAACGTCACAGTGGACTAATCTACACCAGACTACTCCACTGACAGATGTCCGTAAATGGCTTTCAAACCTACATAGTGACCTACGGTTAAATTTGAAAAATTTGTTATCTGCTTTGGATCATTTGGAAGACTAGAAATGAGAAATTTTTTCAAAAGAGAATGGCGGTTCCCATAGCAGCTATTCTTCGAGCTTTAGCACTCTTTCGTGAATGGAATTATCGGATGGAACTACATGCTAATTTAATGACTACTCCTAACAAAAAATTTGATTGTAGGGCTCG
Source organism: Kewa caespitosa (assembly GCA_900322205.1). Classification (NCBI taxonomy): domain Eukaryota; kingdom Viridiplantae; phylum Streptophyta; class Magnoliopsida; order Caryophyllales; family Kewaceae; genus Kewa; species Kewa caespitosa. The sequence continues at coordinate 8,015 of ONZA01021034.1, forward strand.
TTCTTCAATAGACGTACAGTAGAAGCCCCCTGAAGCAGTCAAGCTCAACTTCGATGGCGCATGTACGAAACAAGACTCAGCAGCAGGAGTTGTTATCCGTGACAGCAGCAAATCTGGGCACCACCTCTATACTTGTTGTGGAAGCTACTACCCTTCGTAATGGCATCCATACTACAATCAAATATCACCCCAATGCACTGATGATAGAAGGTGACAACCTAACGGTTGTAAACGCTCTACTTCGTCGCTCGGCAATCCCTTGGCAGATCAAAACTCTCATTCAAGAATGTGATTTTCTGCTTCGACAGGTCCCTTCCATCTCTGTTAATCTTATTTATCGTGAAGGAAATAGGGCAACTGATTATCTGTCCAAATTCGGCCTTCCCATAGTTAATAATTACAGTTTTTCGATTCTAAAAGATAGAGCTCTATTGTATATTCTCCGAGATCATAAAAGGGGGCTAAGTCTCCGACAGAGAGTGCCTACCTTGGTGTAACCCTTTTTTAACTATTAAAAAAAAAGAACATTTTAATCCACAAAAGAAAATGAGTTTACGGTTTCAATGTTGGTAAAACAAAATAGATAACTCTGTTTAATATGGTTTTATGAAAGTAAGGAATCTTGTTTCAACTTTTCTTCCATAGAATACCTGTAAGAAACCTATTTTAATTGATATCTCTAAGTTCAAAGAGACAGCAAAGGATATAAGGATAAGAAAAGTTTGATGACATAATAATGCTAATTGTTGAGGGATATACAACATAAACCAACAAAAGTTAGAGAGAAAACGGAGAAAAAAGTAGCGAAAAAAAGGGCCACCCAAAGCCATATTGCTTCATCCACAAGTTCGCAAGGAGCTTGGTCTTTGGGCATTTCCTTATGATGGTCGACCTGTACATCATCTTCTATTTACCATCTGTCAGATGAGAAACATGATCACTTACACTGTGTTTGGTAACTTCAATTTAAAAATTTGAACTTCAGTAGTGTAAAAGTTTATTAAGTCTACTATGGTGGTGCATTTGGAATCCTATGCATGTAGAGAAACAAGTAGAGAGAGAAGAATTTCAAATGGCATGGTATGGGGTGTCATTTGTAATCCTCCATATTTGCGGCTTTTTAAGACGCTATAGATTTAGATGAAATCCAAACTTGAAACTTTCTAAGTCATCCAGGCACAAAATTGTCCAAATTAAATTCATGATTTCAAATTGAAGTTTCCAAACACAACATTAACGTAATTGATTGAACAATTAATAGGTATTCTAGAGTCAAGAACTACAAATTGAGAGTGCATTTGAATCAACATTCTTTTTTAATGTAATGCACATAACTCTAACATACTTGGGGTAAACAAAATTATAAGTGTGATGATTATGCTCTTCAAGTGACTCTTAAACTAAACAACCCAAACTTTTCAACCCAAGCAATAAAAAGATTAATATAGACTAACATTTGAAATATTAAGGGTAAGATTATCCCTATAATTTTTGGTAAGTTGCAAGGGAGTTGCAATTCAAGTTGTAGGAATAATTTTGGTGCAACTTTTCATAAGTTGCAATTGATACCTCTACTTGCAACTTTCTCCCAAATTCGGTATTACATGCATAAATTATTTGATTGGTTAATTAATTCCTTTTTTTTTCAAAAAATTATACCCATCAGAAGTACAATTAATAAATAATTAAAATAATAAATGTATACAAGTTTAAAGGAGTTGTAAGTAAATTATAAAAGAGTTGCACCAATAATATGGAAGGTGAGCAGTAGTTGCAAAGGAGTTGTAAAATGATGTGACATGCACAAAAATTCGTCAAGAGTTGTAAACAAGTTGTAGAAATAAACTTAGTCTCTAATACCAACGTACTTACAAGCATTTAACCTTGAGTTACAGACTTTGCAATGTTATAAGCTAATCATTAAATGAGGTGGTGCTTTTCAAAAATTTCATCCGGTTGTCAAGACCAAACTAGAAAAATACACATGTAATGCACAGGCTTATTTCATTTTTTTTTTTTTGTTAATTTAATAAGATTTTTCACGACTTTTAAATGATTAGTTTACTGAATAATTATATACATGCTATAATAGGTGTATAAATGCTAATAATAAGTGCAATTGACACTTATGTATATGATCATGTCTATCTTACTTTTGGGTTCAGATCCTCTCCAATTCCATTTCTTCCATTTCTCCTTTGGGTGGTTCAGATTAAATCAATTTTTAGTTTATATAGTTATCAAAATACACCCCTTATTTTCTACAATATGCTCTCAACCACAAGATTAGCAAATGGAAGGAAAATGGAGAGGGGGCAATAGTGAGGATACAAACTCCTTACCTTTTATGTATACTCCATTTGTCCCCGTTTATTCTACCTACTTACTTTTTGGTGTCAAACTTCAAAAACTTTGACTATCATTTAATAAAAATACATTATAAATTATAGTATGAAATTAATATCATGAGATTTGTCTTAAAATATGATTTTTAAATATAATTTTATTATAATAACTACATTTATACAATTGTAGATAATGATGGTCAAAATGTTATATTTAAGACCGTGAAATGACTTGATCAGTAGGTAGAATAAACAGGAACAGAGGGAATATAATTCATAATCGAGGTCTTGCTCATTTTTATGCAGCGATTTTATATAAATTGAATTGAGGTGAATTGAAGTGAATGTAATGGCAATTTATTGTCTAATTGAAATGACTTGAACTAAACATACTTGTGTACAATATGGATGAACCAAACACACTCTAAGATTAATGTGTATTCAATTGAATTAAGTTTTGTGAAAGAATACTCAGTTAAGTTTTTTTTTTTTTTGAATTTTTTTGTTAATTTAGCTTTTTTATTGTTGTTATGTTAGATTTTGTTAAATTAGCTTAGTGTAATTTGTTTGGTCTAGCGTAGGGCCTCTTCTTTTCGCCTGAATTTTGCTAAACTGATTGAACTAAGCTGAAGTGAACTAATTATTAAGTTTATTGATAGACTTAAGTAAAGTGTAAGTTCTTTAAAAAAAATTGAAAAAGAATTTTATTGGTTATTATTTGAGAATTCTGTTGGATCATGATTATCATCATAGGTTGCCGATAAGAGAATTTTAAAAATCAATTATGGAAAATCATTTCCAACAAAGAATAAAAAAGTAAGGTGGAATACATTTTTAAGTAGCAAGCCACTCAAATTACTATATTTTTAAACACATACCTACATAATAACATGATTAAATTTTTAGCTTTTGTGTGCCATTTGGTAGTTGCTCAAACAGAGGGAAATCTTGGAGTTTTATTTTTGGTGTGTTGTTGCTAATGTTTTAGTTGTATTTGGTAGCAGTACTCTTAAAGTATTATTGATAATATCTAGTAGTATATACATATGATGAGTTCAAATGTGAAACTCAAATAAGTTCATGTAAGTAATCGAAAATAAATACATGGACAGTATTAAAAAGAGTTTTAGTGCAATGTAATAATTAAATAATTTAATTGTAGTTTATTTCTTTCAATTCATTTAAATGTACATGTGCATGAACCATGAGATGAATTAGTTCAAATTCATGCATGTTTAGAATAAAACAAAATTAATTTCCAATATTTCAACTAAATAAATAACATGAATAATTTTTTAAAAAAATATAAATAACATATGCTAATAGTGGATGATAGGATACCACGTGTCAATACTGCAGCTTTCCTCATCCTATATATACATATACTAGTTTTTTATTAGAAATTATTAAAATATTCTTCTATATATAATCCATGCATGGATACGTGTTAGAATTAATATAAATTTTTCTCTAAA
>ONZA01021054.1:2891-12989 GCA_900322205.1 Kewa caespitosa
CCCGTGATATTAATTGTAATTAAACATGAATTTCTACTTTGACGATAGTCTAAGAATGTAACTTTCCTGTGCCTGAATTGGTTACGGGAAGTAAAATCCTCCTGTGAGGTCTGCTAAACGTTCCAAGACTTAGTTGATCTCTCATGGGGCAAAAAAGTAGGACGCAGCCATTGGACTTTTGTTAACTTGCTCCCCCTTTTCCCCTCTAAGAAAAAAAGTGAATAATGGCAATCTTGTAGAAAACTTCATACATTTGTGTCTTCACTTAATTCAAAAATCATCAAATGAATTAGACTAAGAATTCGGTCTATTTCATAAATTGCACTTCAAAGATGCCTTTCAATTGAAAAGGTTTGAAGCTGATCGAGGTGGTGGGGGTTCTAGAGCCTAGGCATGAGTCATGTACGCCTCATCAAGAGATGCATGTAATTACTTATTTAGCAAACTCAGAAATATGTAATCACTAGATTTTTTATGAGAAGAATCAATTTTCTTTTTTAGGACTGGCTTTGTGAAAAGTATCATAATAGCATAACATGGTCTTTTAATCACGATTAGGGGTAGGAGTCCCCAAAAGACATTCTATCACGTTTTAACATTGTTTTTCGGACAAGGCATTTATATTTATCAAAAGTTGTAATGCTCTCAAATAGAGGAGTTGGATCCTTGGATGCTGAATCGCCTTCCACATTGCCTCATGAGTCGTGGCCTACCCATGCATTCATTTTATTATCATCTTGTGAAGAGATTTCATCTTAATATGTAGAACTCAGCCTGTCAGCCATTCATGCTTCTTTAACTTGGCAACATCTATCAAGTGTTCTCATTCTGCATCAAGATGTTAAACTGCCCTATTGAGGGCTCTTGCGCATTTCTTTCTATGAGAAGAATCTACCAAAATGAGTTGTCATTGATGAACCAAGGAAGACCCGAAACTCCCTGTCTAAGGAACCAGAACCGCTGTCTGCTTAATTGCTACCATAGATTTTGAGGTTTAGTTATCATAATCAGACAGATTTCAATGCTTACCATTATCTCCTAATATTCCACCAAATCCTATGCCGTTTACAGGCACATGGCAGCTGATTGCAATGCAAAAACAATGTGTTGGAACTGCAAAGAACCAGGCCATTTATCCACGGAGTGCAAAAATCAGCCCACTTGCCACTCGTGTGGGAAAATGGGTCATCTAGCCCGAGAATGCCCCAAATCAAGCGACCCCCGGGTTTGCAGCAACTGCTTCAACCCGGGCCACCTGGTAGCAGACTGCATCAATGAGAAGGCCTGTAACAAGTGCCGCAAGCCTGGCCACCTGGCCCGCGACTGTCTCAACGAGCCCGTATGCAACTCCTGCAACCTCGCCGGCCACGTGGCCCGTCATTGCCCCAACTCAGGCCCACCACCACCACTGCCTATGATGATGGGGGGCCCAACGCTGCCGATGATGGGGGGCTCATTTCTCAGTGGCCCATTTCCAGATGTCTTTTGTCGGAGCTGTGGGCGGCCAGGCCATACTTTTCATGAATGCATGTACAACATGGTGGTGATGTGTGGCACGTGTGGCGGGCGTGGTCACCGAGATTTTGAGTGCCCTTCTGGGCCTATGCTTGATATGGTCTACCATCGACGGTTTTGAGATGTTTACTTGCCCTGGTTAATGTACCGATTTTTGTTTTCTTTTCCCCGGGGAAAAGTAAGTATACATGTACCTACGATTTTATTGGGATGTTAATTTTGTTATTTTCTAAATGAGAGAGGTGATGCGTCATTGTCCCCCCAGGTTTTGGCAGCTTTTCTACAGGATGGTCGTTTTGATTTTCTTAGCTGCTTTTATCTGTCAAAATTTGTTAGTAGCATCTATATATCTATATGTATTTATATACCTATGAGCTACCAGAGATAGAAACTAGAAAGTTAAAATAGAAAGTTAAAATATTTGAATTGGATCAATCAAAATGCAATATAAATAGCTAATTCCATATGGTGAACTATTTCCAAAGTTAAAAGCAAGTCATCCATTACACCAAAAAAAAAAAAGCAACTCATCCAAAATTTGAAAAAATAAAATAAAGGATAATTCTATAAATATATTGCGATCCACTATTATAGGCATCGATTAACTACATTCCTAATAAATAGGAGTAGTCCTTATCAATTGTAGAAAGTAGAAGCATAACAACCTTTCCAACCGACCCTTGTGCCAAGCAATAAATAACTAATCGTTATGTAAATAGTTTTAATTAGCTATTTCTTTTAAATTTTAGCAAAATGCTAATTTGTCTAATAAATGGTGTTAGGGGTCGAATACCCCTTAAGTCTATTTGGGCCATGAGGCCAGAATGGGTAGGAAGGCCCTCATGAATGGTCTAGTGGGTAATAAGCTCAATGGGAGCCTCATAAAGAAGGCCATTAATGTCTCATGATTAGAAAACCTTGGGATAATTCCCCATATATAATACCTTTATGGTAGGTCAAAGACAAGACATAAGAGATCAGCTTCCAATCAAGAAACATTCCATCATCAGGGAACATTCCCTTGGTAGGAAGAAAACACACTCACTCATATTCTTAGTAATTTTTAATACTTCTGTTGACTTAGGCTTCACTTGCTTAAAGGCCTGAGTACGTTTTACTTTGGTAATGACTTGAGCGTAGGAGGGCGACCCCCCAAGACACCAGGGGCCTCGCTTGGGTGCAGGTCAATCCTGGCGAACGCGCGACACGAGGTCCAGTATTCCTCTTCTTACACTCCCATGGGACCAACAACGTCCCTGCGCATTATCAGTCAAACCTTCAAACGACCTTGGTCCGAAACAGATTGGCTCCTTCTGTGGGGAGTGTCTGGAAGAATGGTATCGATGCGTAGTCAAAAAAATCCGGGCGACCAAACCACGTAACCCCGTGGGGAGCTTAAATCTGACGGATTCAAGCTCCTTAGCAAGAATTGAGGCCACGTCAGCGCAGACACGCTTGGACGCAGGCGAGCCTGGCCGCGACCGATTGTGAGACACCAAAAAGGGCAAAGCGGATGCTTCGTCCTACCATCATGTTGGACAGGGCGAGAGCACACTGAGCCGCATAGACGAAATCGTAACGGCGGCGGTGGAGAGGCCCTAGCCAAGGAACCTCGCTGAGCTGCGGTGCATCTCCCGTGAGGTCACGAAAGATGGTTCATGGTCTCAGCCTTGGACTCTTAATAGCGGCCCAGTGGGAACCAGGCAAATGATGACCGTTGAAATGCCGAAAACCTCCGCAAGACGAGAAGATTTCTCGCGCGTGAGACCTAGGGTCGGGATATCACAGAACAACACGAGTCATTGCCTAGACCAATTGATGGTGACACGATGCGGGGCCTCACGTGAGTGGTCGCGAGGTGCCACTGGAATGTATCAAACGGCTGATTTAGAGAGAACGAAAACTCCCTGGACGTCTCGTACTGCCCAAGCGCGCGAGGGACATCCCAGAGCACCAGTAAGGGGACGACCTTGGTCCCTACTGATGTGATTCTAGGGATGAGACGCCTCGCCAGGCGATCAGGAGGAGGGTTTCAGATAAGTTAGAGGAGGAAGAAGCTCGAGAACGGGTTATTCGGCCTCGGGAGAAAACGAGTCCGAGGGGTCTAGGATGGCCTCCCACCTGTCCCGAGAGTGGGAAAAATGGCCATAACTGGATCTCGCCGGGAGGATGGGCCCCCGACCATGAAGGTTAAGAAAAGGGCAAGGAGAGACCTCGAAGCCGCAATGCGTAAAAGCCGAATGCGCGGAGAGCCCCTGAGATCAGGCGGGAGCCAAGGCGTGGGGCATGACGACATCCTTCGCCTGAGAGGCGGGAGACGAGGGCAAATCTCTTCCCCCGACATGTCATCCTCTGCGAGGTCAAGTGTCCCCGCCCGACGAGGCGACGGGTCAAAGCGGATCCGCCGATCGGCGGGGATGGCGAGGGTACACGAAGACGACTCTAGTGAGAGCAAGTCACACTTGGACACCTCGCCCTTCATGGATGAAATCATGAGGGAAACCATGACGAAGCAAAAAATTCCCCAGATAGAGCCATATGACGGGATAGGAGACCCCAACGAGCACCTAGCCTCGTACAAAGCTTACATTTCAGTGCAGCCAAATGTAGAATGTTCCAGACGATCTTAAAGGGGCAGGCACTCACATGGTTTAATAAGCTCCCCCCTAGGTCGATCCACAACTTTAAGCAACTGGCCAAGTAGTTCCAGAACCACTTAATAACCATCACGCGCCAGAAGAAGACTTCACTGTTTCTGATGACGGTCAAGCAAGGGAAGCGAGAGTCATTGTATGAATACAAAACCTGTTTCCGAAACGCGACTCACAAAATCTCGAGCCTAGAAGATATGATGGTTGCGAGTTGCTTCATAAACGGCTTGCGCCCCGGGAGTTTCAAGTTCTCGCTAGGCAAGGATCCGCTGTCCACCTTGATTGACGCCTGGGCCCAGGCAGATTCATACATCAATGCCAAGATCCTCAATGAGGGCGGCAATGACGAAGAGGACAGCCCAAGGCACAGATCAAGGAGCCCAAAAAAAAAAAAGAGAAAGGAAAGCACGCAAGACACCTCTGGGTTGAAGAAGAAAGCGGAACAAGATGATTTGTTGAAGTACGTAAAGCCAAGAAAGGAGATACTGATGGAAATTAAGTCAAGGCAAGACTTGAAAAAGCCCACGCCAGTAAAAGGCCCTGTGGAGGTATGGGACAAGACCAAATATTGTGCGTACGATAAGGAGGAGGGGCACGATGCGGAGTGGTGCAGTGAGCTACGCAAGGCCATCGATGACCTGGTGGATGGAGGAAAAATCAACAAGTACCTGAGAGAAGGGAATAATGAGCATGGAGGCTCAAGGAGAAATGTCTGGAAGGATTGGAAAAAAGATAAGCAGAGGGACCGCGGAGGATATGAGGGCGGTAACCGGACCCAAAACGCAGCCAGGGACTTCGTTGGTGAGCTGGTCGTAACAGTTACCACCATCGCCTGGGGGCCAAGCTTGGGAGGATGGTTCGCTAAGGGCAGAAAGGCATACCTATAGCAGGCGCAACAGTGCTTGGCATTGCAGAGGAGCAACCACCCAGAGGTAAGTGAGCTAATGATATTCATTGACCATGATGCCCGGATATCCAACGCCCACACGACGAACTCCTTGTCGTAAAAAATGTGGATCGGCAACTAGACGGTGGAAAGGATACTGGTCGGCACAGGTAGCTCAGCCAACTTCATGCACTACGACTGCCTCGTAAGCTGGGATACAGCAACAAGGAAGTCTAGCCTTTGGATTGTCCGGTGGTAGGATTCGGGGGACATAAGGTGCACCAGCTGGTGACAATAGTACTCCCTGTAAGGATAAGGAAGCCGGCGGCATGCCGTAACCTTATGGTTCAGTTCCTGGTGGTAGACACTCCCTACTCCTACAACATCATCATAGGGCGACCAACTCTAAGCAAGGTTAGTGCTGCTGTGTTAATAGATTACTTGGTTATGTTGCTTAGATTAGATAAAATAATAGTGGGAAGATCCTATGGGGATCAAAGAATGACCCGTGAGTGTTACTGTGCAAGCCTAAGGGTGGTTTCCCCAATGGAAGCCACAAGGGCATTAGGAAGTGCGCCAGAAGCTGCGTCCAGCCGATCAAAAAGGATAAGAGAGTAGGAGGACTCCATGCAAGTAGATTGGAAGGAAGACACAGAGGCTACTCCAGGGAAGGTGCCCATGAAAGTTTGCCATGTAGCAATTTCCCCACTGCTAACGCCGCAAGGACCCCGACGGCGAAGCAAGAGAAAGTACCCCAAGTCGACTCCATGGATCCCAGGGAGGGCTTTGGGCACGACCCCAAGCCGAATCACGACATGGAAGAAATAGAGTTGGACCCGAAGATACCAGGGAGAACAGTGAAGGTGGGAGCAGAGCTGGCGAAGGGAGTAAAGGCAGCCTTGGTAGATCTCTTCTGGGAGTACCAGGACATTTTCGCTTTTGAAGCTGATGAAATGCCAGGAATCGATTCAGAAGTTATGGTCCACCGACTATCCATAGATCCTAGCCAGACTCTGGTGAAGCAAAAGAAATGAAGATTTGGAGCCGAAAAGGTGGTAGCCATCCAGGAGGAAATTAAAAAGCTCCTGGAGGAGGATTTCATCAGAGAATGCCGGTACCCAAAATGACTGGCGAACCCAGTGCTGGTAAAGTAGGCGAAGGAACCCGGAGAATGTGCTTTGACTTCACAAACCTGAATGAGGCATGCCCGAAGGATAGCTACCCCCTCCCGAAGATCAACAAACTGGTGGAGGCCATCAGTGGCCATACCCTGTTAAGCTTCATGGACGCCTACTCGGGCTACCATCAAATTAGTCTACATTGGGCGGAACAGGAAGCTATGGCTTTTGTCACAAACATGGGGGTATATTGCTATATGACGATGCTGTTTGGGTTAAACAACGCTGGCGCCACCTACCAAAGGCTGGTGGATAAGGTCTTTGCCTGTCAGATAGGAAGAAACATCAAAGTCTACATGGATGACATCATTGTTAAGAGCATAAACAAGGAAGATCACGCAACTAACCTGAGGGAGACATTTGATACATTGAGACAGTATCAGATGAAACTTAATCCAAAGAAATTTCCTTTGGGGTAAACTTGGGGAAGTTCTTAGGTTTCATGATAGACCAAAGAGGAATTGAGGCAAACCTCGAGAAGATTCAGGCGGTGATCAACATGAAGAGTCCAGCCAGTGGGAAGGAGGTCCAAAAGCTTATCGACTGCATCGTGGCCCTAGCAAGATTCATGTCCAGATCGGCGGACAACTGCTTGCCGTTCTTTGATGCGTTGAAGAAGAAGATAAATTTTGTGTGGATGAAAGAATCCGAAAAGGCTTTCCATGAATTCAAGGCATACCTGGCGGGCATATCCAACATAGTAAGCCCCAAGGAGGGAGAACAACTGTTCTTGTATCTGGCGGTCACAGACGCGGCCGTGAGCGCCGTCCTCATAGCGGAACGAGACAAAATCCAACAACCGGTCTACTTTGTCAGTCACACGTTGGCAGGGTAAAGATGAGGTACCCAACCATTGAAAAACTTGCCTACGCCTTACTGATGGCCAGCAAAAAGCTGCGCCCATATTTTGAAGCACACAAGATAGTTGTGCTAATTGACGGACCGCTAAGTAAGGTGCTACAAATATTAGAGGCTTTCGGGCGTCTGGTCAATTGGGCTATAGAGATGAACTGCTTCCACATAGATTATGCACCTAGAAGAGAAATCAAGGCCCAAGCCTTGGCCGACTTCATAGCAGAAATCACGGTGAACAGCGACCTCGCCAGCGAGCAAGAGCAGGAAAGGGAAAAAAACATGAAAATCGAGCTGTGGAAAGTGTAATGTGAAAGATCATCATCATCAGCAGCAGGATGTGGCGCATGGTTGATTATAATATCCCCTGAAGGAGTGAAACATGAGTATGCTCTGAGATTCTCATTCCCAGCCTAAAACAACGAGGCCGAGTACAAAGCCTTGTTGACGGGAGTCAGAATGTGCAAAGCGGCGGGGGCCAGGAGGCTCAAAGTTCACTGTGATTCCCAGTTGGTGATCAATCTGATTAAAGGAGATTATGAGGCTAGGGACCCACAATGGTAGTATACCTAGCACAAGTCAGAGAGGAGATCGGGGGCTTAGAGCTCTTTGAGGCAGAGCGCATCCCAAGGTCAGAAAACCAAGAAGCTGACGCCTTGTCAAAGCTAGCTAGTTTGTCGCCCTTTGATTCGCCGAGGAAAGTAATGTGGGAAGTAATGGAGAGACCGAGTATGGAGGCCAAGGAGGTTTTGGAGTTAGGTACGAGGGCTCTTGCTGGATAGACCCCATCATCGAGTACCTAGACAGACATGAGCTCCCACAAGATAAGAGAGGGGCGGAAAAAGTAGTCAGCCAACCATAACATTTCTGCTATTACGACGGCGAGCTGTATAAATGCTCCTTTGTCTCACCTGTGCTGAAATGTCTCGCGCCAGAAGATGGAGACTATGTGCATAGAGAGATACATCAAGGCGCATGCAATTCACACATCGGTGGGTGAGCCCTGGCCGGTACAACCCTTCGGGCGGGATACTTCTGGCCCACTTTGAAGAGAGATGCCCACGAGCTGGTGAGAAAGTCTGAACGGCGCCAAAGGTTCGCACCAATCCAAAAAAAACTCAAGTCATCCCTTGACCTCTATCAATTTCCCACTCCTGTTCGCAAGATGGGGAATGGATATCCTGGGACCATTACCCATGACGTCGGGCTAGAGGAAGTTCTTGGTGGTAGCAGTAGATTACTTCACGAAGTGGATAGAAGTGGAGCCGTTGGCGAGAATCACTTAGAAAGAGATAAGGATGTTTGTGGTCAACAAAAAATGGGTGGAAGAGTTCCCACGAGTGTTGTGGTCAACAAGAACAACAAAGAAGGTCGCAACTGGCCATACCCCGTTCAACCTGGTGTACGGCGCTGAGGCGGTATTGCCCGTCGAAGTTGGAGAACCGAGCTTCAGGGTGAAGCATTTTGATCCCAGTGAAAATGAGAGGGGAATGCGAGAGAATTTGGATTTGCTAGCCGAGGAGCGGGGAGAAGCCGCAGAAAGAGCATTGGTTGAGAAAAGAAGAATGGAGCGTGCCTACAATAGGCGCGAACATCTAAAGCCGTTAAAAGCAGGCGGCGTAGTGTTAAGGTCAACCGCATAAGTAGGGAAGGCGGTAGAATTCAGAAAGCTCACGCTAAACTGGGAAGGCCCCTACATGATCACCAAACATGTAAGACCAGGGACGTATCCTCTAGAAGATATGGAGGGTAGGCCTCTGCCAAGGCCGTGGAATGCCGGAAACATGCGTAAATTCTACATCTAACTGAGAAGATTAGAAATTTTATGTATTCGGGCCATGAAAATATCTTTGCCATCTTTTGTTGTATTCGGGGGGGGGGGGTGAATCCCCCAAGGTGAAGCGCTATTGTTTAGGGAACCTCTTTTGTTCTTGTAAGTAAAGTCATGACAATGGAATGTAAAGCCGCCAAGGCAGGATGCCAGCGATGAAGTTAATGATGAAACATGAAGAACTTTTGATAATAAAAGTGAAATAGTACTGTGTAGATGCATGTTTCTTTATGATACAACCTTGGTGGCAGGAAGTCCATAGGCTAACGAAACTACAAGGATGTATCAGAAAGAAACAACTCATAGCAAATTAAGAGGCAACCCCTGAAAAAGGCTTGGACCCTTACAAAGGCGAGTCCCAAAAAAGGCTCGGATCCTCATAGAGGCAAGCCTTGAAAAAGGCTTGGACCCGCACATAGGCGAGCCCCAGAAAAGATCGGATCCTCATAGAGGAAAGCCCCGAAAGAGGTTTGGACCCTTACAAAGGCTAGCCTCAAAAAAGGCTCGGATCTTCATAGAGGCAAGCCCTGAAATACGGTTTAGACCCTCACAAAGGCAAGGCCTGAAAAAGACTTGGATCCTTAAATACTAATAGGGCAAGCAACGAAGAAGGCTTGGATCCCAACAAAGACAAGCCCAGAAGAGGCCTTGTCCCGCAAATAAAGCTCTAAAAGACAAGTAATGAATAAAATACTTGGATCCTAGAAAAGAGTAAATAAGAATGACAAGGAACACCAAAGTCTTATTTATTAATAAAGAGAGCGAGTACATTGAGGAAGGGCGTCAAAGGAAGCCCCAAATTTGTACATCACTTAAACAAAAACAAGGAGCAACCGCCGATGGTGGAAATGAAACCTGCACAGGAATGGCGCTGCAATGGGAAGATAAACCACTAAGCACTTAGCAAGCCATGAAACCTCCAATAAAGAAGAGACAGAGCATGCGAAGGTAGAAGCAAAGGAAGTACGAAAAGTGATAAGTTAGAGTTCATATATAAGGCATCCACGAGCGAGGAGCCATCAAAAGTGCAGGAAAACCTGCTAAGTTTGAAACCTGCCAAATCCGAGATCAGAAGAGATGAGGCTATAAGGAAATGGTGCCAACACCACTGTTTTGGCAAAAATTTACCAAAGTTCTACTAAGCAGAAATGTGGATCAACTAGTCTAAGTTGCTGTTCAGAGTTC
>ONZA01021080.1:0-11004 GCA_900322205.1 Kewa caespitosa
ATAAGTAAGAATGTGATGTGCTCCCACTTACTTTAATATTCTCCAGGATGGGACTTTGAGCGAAATAAAATTGATAAAACAAGTTTGAAAAGTCATGTGCCCCCATTTATTTAATCTTTCTCTAGGGTGGTAATCAGGGTTGGGTTGAAATATTAATCGACTAACACAGCGAAGTGGATAATAGAAGTTTTTTATTCTTGGCAGTTTGGAGCAGCTGCCCCGTGTTTAGTTCCATGGTGAACTAAACAAAAACACTAGGCTGGTTGGGGGTGCCCACCCTGATATTTAGTTCTATTACACGAATGTTTGGAGGTGTCGACCCTGTTTCACTCCATGATTAGTGGAAAAAAGAAAATCTATGGCTTCTTGGTGGTGCCCATCCCGTTGCGACTCCATTGTGGGTACACTGTCAAGAAAAAGTCTAAATGTAAAACTTTTTCAGGTTGTTGATATTCCAGGACAGCTCTAACTTCCTTCCCATCATGTCCTCAAGTGGTAGGTTCCAGGTCGCACTACCTTAGTTGTCTTATAGGGTCCTTCCCAGTTCGCTGTGAACTTGCCATCGTCATTTTNNNTTCTTGTGGACNNNNTCTTCCGATTCACGAGGTCACCCACTATGAAGCTTTTTACTTTGACACTTAGATTGTAGGCGCGTGTCATGCGATTCTTGTAAACTTCCATGTGAAGTAAAGCGCCACCTCAGGGAGTAGGTCGAGGTTACGTCTTAACTTCTGTTGGTTTTCTAGTTCATTAAATCCCTTGAATCGGGGACTTTAAAGAGTGAGCTCTATGGTAGCATCGCTTCGCTGCCATACACCAACATAAATGGGATTTCTTATGTTGCGGCCTTGACTGTTGTCCTCAAGGCCAAGAGTACTTCAAACAACTTTTCAACTCATGACCCCCTGGCTTTATCCAATTTCTTCTTGAGCCCGTTGACAATGATTTTGTTACTGGACTCAACTTGGCCATTGCATAGAGGTCCTGCAACAGCTGTGAAGCGGCTTTGCATGCCGAGCTGAGAGAGCCAGCCTGTGAGCCTAGGTGTGTCGAACTAACGACCGTTGTCAAACACTATTCCCCTTAGCGTACCGAAGTAGGACAAAATTTTCTCTTTGATGAACAGCTTCACATCGGGGACGATGATGGTTCTTACTGCCTTCACTTCAACCCACTTCATGAAGTAGACTCAGGCGACGATGAAAAACTTCAGCTGGTTGTCACGAAGCCAAGTGACGATCGCAGCCATCTAGGTGTCACTTTGGTCTAGGATGTTCACTTCTTTTGTGGGCTTAACAACTATGCTCCTTTTCTCTAGCTCTTTCCAAAAAATGCTCCATAGGAAGATTGATAACTGATCTGGCAAGCCGGGCCAGTGCGTCAGCGTGTTGATTCTCAGATCTTGGTGGATTAAATCCACCTCTTGAAATTTCAAGAGCTCAATCTTAACTCTTGTCAATTAAGCTTTCATGCTTCCTTACCTCGTCTCGTAATCTCCAATGACCTGGGAGACCACAAGCTGCGATTTCATCTTGATCTTAAGTTTCCTCACCCCCGCAGCCTTGACCATGTTCAATCCAGCTAGCAAAGTCTAGTATTCTTCTTCATTATTTGAAGCCATGAACTTGAACCTCATACCGTACTCAAATACATCACCTTCACATGAAGTGACAAAGATGCCAGCTCCGCTTCCATTCTTGCAAGAGGAGACATAAACACTGATCTCCCAACTTTTTGTCCAGCACGTGGGCTGTTTTGCGGCGGGGGTAAGCTCAACTATGAAGTCGGCCAGAGCTTGGCTCTTAATAGCTCTGCGTGGTTCATAAGTGATGTTGTAGTCGGTGAGCTCATGAGCCCATATTTGAGCCCTTCTAGAGAAATCAAACATCCCAAGTATCTT
This sequence comes from Kewa caespitosa, assembly GCA_900322205.1. Taxonomy (NCBI): domain Eukaryota; kingdom Viridiplantae; phylum Streptophyta; class Magnoliopsida; order Caryophyllales; family Kewaceae; genus Kewa; species Kewa caespitosa. Next base: position 1,901 of record ONZA01021080.1, read on the forward strand.
ACTTCAACGATTGGTTGATCAAAATAGTGATGGGATGAGAACGTAAATATGGTCTCAACTTCCATGAACTGATGACCAGTCCTAAAGCAAACTTCTCAGGGGTGGAGTACCGAAACTCTAGCCGTGAGGGCATGGCAAGTGAAATACACTAGCACTTGGATTTTTTCATCCTCCCGAACTAGGGTTGAGGCCACTGCTTGATTCGACAACGCCATATACATGAAAAACGTTTCACCCACAACGAGTGAGGCTATGCGAGGTAGGAATTTCAGATAATCTTTCGACTTTCCAAATGCTAGTTCAACATCTTTGCTCCATTCAAACTTGGCTCCTTTCCTTAGGGCTTGCAAACATTTGTCCCCACCCATGACGACAGGGTCAGTCACTTCGTCCGTGACAGCGGAGGATGGCTTATATAGGCACTTCATGTAACACTGTCGTGCCGACTTCTAATCTCCCAGAAACTTTCCCACCTCACCGTCGTCGTTGTAGTACTTCATAGTCAGGACGGACATCATGACGTTGGCGTTTATTGCTGTGAGAGTGGGACGGCCCAGAATGATGATGTACGACATTAAGACATCCAATACCGGGAATTCAGCCACTAGCTGATGAGCATAACTCTTTGGTCCCAAACGAGCTGGGAGCTGGACTAATCCAATGGGGTGTACCCCGTTGTCCCCAAAGCCAAAGCGCTGGTAGCTTAAGGGGACAATCTTCTTCACGTCGTACCCCAGCTCTGCCAAGCAATAAGACGTGATAAAGTCAACATAACTTCCAATTTTGACCAAAGTTTGCTTCACCGAATTATTGGATACCTTGATTTCGACCACCAAGGGGTCATCATATCAGTACTAAAGCGACCCTGGCGTCAGACTCATCCAATGTGATTGGTTTCCCAAATTTGGGTCCCTTCTCGACCAGAATTGTTTGGAAGAGTGAGCGAAGGTGAGCTTTTCTCGCTTTTGATGTCACCCCTCTACACGCAGGACCACCAGAACTTATAAAGACGACTTTGTGCGTAGTTGTCTCTAAGTCAGATGAGTTATCTAAGCTACTTGCCCCCTGGCTCTACGAGGTGGAGGTCTTATTCTTCTCTTTCAGGAAGTTGTTAATCTTCCCTTACTTGGCCAACTTTGCGAGTTTGCGCCCCAGCTCGCGACACTATCTGGTGGAGTGGCCATTATCCCTATGGTAGTGGCAAAAATAATGTCCACCAGTTTCAGCTTCTTTCACGGGAGTTGCTTTAGGCATGAGGCTTTGGTCCATCTTGGCATAGACCACTTCTTGATTGCAATTGAGAATCCGGTTGACCTTTGGGTTCTCAGGTGCTTTACAGGCGCGCTTGCCTCTATTATCCCTTCCGCCACCTCGTCCTCCTCTACCACCTTGATTATTCTTGAAGGGGGTTTCTCCATGTTGAGGGTCTCTTCCCTTCTTTTGTCTCGCTTCTCGTGGTGGCTTCCCTTTGCCATAGCTGAAACTTCTTGCACAATCACAAACAAGGTTGCAGTTAGATAGTTCCCACAACGCGATAATCTCCATAGCCATCACAAGCCCCTTTAAAGAGCATGTTGGGGTTGGTTTTCTTGCGCCGGTTTATCTCCATTTTAATCTCACTGCCATCCAAGAGTGCATTAATGAATGCGCAGCAAGCGATTTTCTGGCATAAGTTCTCAATCTCCAAACATTGGTCCACGAACCGTTGGACATACTTTTTTGTGTGCTCATCACGCCCTGGTCTTCCATTGAGCAAGTAATCAACTGTCTTGTTTTCCTTCTCATTGGAAGCGAAGTGACTAGTGAAGAGGTCAGCCAGCTGCTTGAAGTAGTAGATGCTACCTCGCGCCAATGAGTTCAGCCACTTCAGAGTCAAACCCTCTAGACCTCCCATTAAGAATCAACACAGCACTGCCTTAGTTCCGTTGTGGGTCATCATGGCTGCGTCATAAGCCCTGAGGTGTTCAGTTGGCGAAGTGGTGCCATTTTATTTCTTGATCTTTCCCAGCTTTACTTCTTGAGGAATTGTGTGATTCACAATCATGTCAGCAAAGGGGAACTGCGTGGTCAGTCCCCACTGTACACCTACGGTGGTGTACTTCGACAATTCTCCCAGACGGGATGGGAACTAAGGCTTAAAGCCTATGCCCTCAAGCCGACTCTCCTCATCTTTCTTGCGTAGAAAGTGACAGAGATCGGTAGGGAGTTCCTCAGAGCGAACTAAATCACTTCGGTGAGGGTTGTTCAGAAAGTCGCATAAGTCAACTTGTTCCCACTCCGTGTTGTACGAGGGGTGGCTACGGGAAGCCTCAGACTACTTCCCCTTGGAGGCATGGATTGCGTTGGTCTCCGCTAGCCTAGGTCGCGGTCCACTTCCAGCAAAACGAGTGGAGCTTTCCCAACTTGAGATAGTAAGTGGTCGCAAAGCCATCACTATGGTGGTTGGCGATCTGAACGGGGTATGTCGAATATGTGGGATCCAGCACCTTTTAGTAACGCCTTTAGTTCAGCGCGTATTTCCCATTGGAGTATTTGTTCTAGTTCTACCACTCGGATCACATTGCGTGGAGTGGTGGCGCTTGACTCGGTGTGGTCATTCTTTTTAGACATGGTTCTCTTGAAAGTGGGTGGTGTTGGGATGTGCTTATCACACCTTAATCTCATGCAAATCAAAAGTCACTCCCTACAGATGGCGCCAAATGTTTTGGGGCTTTTTTAGGAGTGAGCCCTTTAAATGTCAAAGGAGGAGCTTTTCACGTCCTGAGCTCTCTGATGAAGTAAGGATTGACTTCTTACTTGTCACTCTGCTAAGCCTGCAAGAATGAACAGACGTGAACTTCCCTCAGTATGGTCCGAGAAACTGTCCTCCGATGCTAAAGTTAGTACGTAATTACTGAGTATGAAGTGACATGCCGGAGTGAGAATACAAGGGGATGCTATTTGCTCTGAGGTGAACAAAATAGCGCCTTGCAGAGAGAATGAGAATGTAGTGCGTACCTTTTCCAAGAAGCTAATGGTCCTTTATATAAGCTTCTTGGGATTTGTTCAACCAATGGAGTGGTGCCATGCCAGCCCTAATAGGGATGCTAGGCCTTCAGGCTTCCTGGGCCATGGGCCTCTTATGGTCAACCAGGCGCTCCAGCTGTCCGATTGACACAACCAAGTTCCAACGGAGTGATCTTCAGCCCACTTGACATCCATGTACAAAGTGAAGGTACCTTGGGGTAACATGACTTACCCACTCGTAGCTGCATAGAATGACACAAAAGGAGTGATCACTTTGCTGAGATATCTATTAACATGTACTAAAGGAGCAACTAGAGAGAGAAACTGGAAAACTCCCTTTGAATAGGTGGACCAATAGGAAGTAACCTCTCTCCTATGTGAACCAACGAATAGTCTTCAAAAGTGGATAATCCAAGTGTAATTATTCTAAGCCTCCTCCCAACTTTTTAAAGCCATCTCATCATCCTTATATGAAAAATATAAAAAAAAAATACAAATTTGGGTTCCATTAAAATAGGCTATAATATCTCAACATTCCTTAAATCATGTTTAGTAAATCTCATGGTTATGGAAAAATGTGATATTTTCTATTTCTTTGCAATCAATGTTGTGTATCTTCTCAATAATATCTTTCTTAATATTATGACTAAGATTGCGTTAACAAATAACAATTAGTTGAGTTATTGGAGTTATGTTGAGGAATTTGTGGTGAATAAATTTTATCGGGTCGTTGCAACCTATTAGGCATGTATTTCTTTTTTTTTTTTGATGGGAAGTAGGCATGTATTTCTTTTCTCATTCATTTATATACACAATAATGCAGTATCGAATTCCGTCAACAAGGTCTTCCCATTCGTTGGCAAAGATTAACAAAACCTAGCTAATAACTAACCTGCTACTTCATATATGCATTTTGTATTTGTTTCTTAAAAAAGTTCAAATAATTTGCGTCAACTTGTCCAGTGAGCTAAGCCAAAGTTTCCAAATCATATGACCAGCTTCTAGAAAGGACATAACATAAGATGATATATTTTACAAGCCAAAAATAGGAGGTGATTGGTTAGCTGGCTAAAATGGTTTCATAGGGAAAGTAATGTGTATAGTTGGCTCACCTTAAATTGCGAGGCCACAAAATAATTTTTGGACGCTTTATTGTTGCAATTCTTATATGGTACACTCAACTAAAAAATGAAAAAAGAAAAAAGAAACTTACAAGTTGTTATACCCAAAATATCTAGCGAGGTGACCACCTTGAAGGGTGTCACCTCGCGACCTTGTCATTAGTGGTGAACCATGTCACCATCCCTCACCTTGCGATACAGGCTTTACAGGTGACTCTCAGATCTCTTACGATCTTTCTTGGTCAACGAAACAGCTGGCAGACCCAATTAACAGCAAATGGCCATAGCTCACAGTACTTGAAGGCCTATCCGTCCTATTAGGGCAAACATGGCTTACTCTGATTGGCTACACATTCCCCAAGATGCCTATATAAGGGACCTTTGGCCTTCTCGTAAAGGTAATCACAAATACTATTTGCAAGATATTGTATTGTTCACCTCGGAGCAAACAATATTCCCTTGCTTTCTCACTCCGGCATGTCACCTCGTGTTCAGTAATCTTGTACTAACTTAAGCATCGGAGGATCGTTCCCCGGATAATGCCAGGGGAAGTTCACGTTTGCTCATTTTGCAGGCACTGTGGAGTGAAATCAACCTCACATCAATCGTCGATTCTCAACTCGAGCAAATCCTCCTTTTGACGTCTGGAGCGAACACTACAAAAACCACCGAAACATTTGGCCGCGTCTGTGGCAAGTGATTTTCAGTTGCATGAGAATGAGGAGTGATAAGCACATTCAAACACCACCCGTTAAGAGAACCATGTCTCACTGAAGCAATCAGGCCGAGTCCAATGTCACCACTCAGCAGGACGAAATTTCGCAGAACAATGTTCCTGCTGCTCAGCTAGAGCGAATCGTTCATCGAGTTCGAAATGAAACTCAGGAAGAGATGCACGCTGAACTCAGGGCAATGCTTCAAGACAAGAGCCAGAAGTCCGGTAATATACCAGCCCCGTCATCCACTACAGTAGTGATGGCATCACGGCCACTTACTGTTTCAAGCCGTGAAAGCTCAACTCACTTGGCCAGGTCTAAGTCATGACCTAAGCCAGCATAAACAAATATGTTACAAGTTTCCAAGGGGAAGCGACCTGAATCTTCCTGGAGCCATCGCTCATGCAATACGGAGCAAGCTCAAGTAGACTTGCGAGAGTTCTTGAACTCTCGTAAGAAGGAAGGACCAGTTTTCTCTGAGGAATTGCCCGACTACCTCCGCCATTTCCTTAGTAAGAAGGAACACGAGAAACGACTAGGGGGCATAGGCTTCCAGCCTTACTTACCACCACGGGCGTATAGATGGGACTGACCACGTAGTCTTCTTTTGCTGATATAATCATGAAATGACCAATTTCTCAGGAGGTAAAATTTGGAAGGATCAAGAAGTACAATGGTACCACATCACCCACTAAATATCCTATGGCGTACGACGCCGCAATGATAACCCACAATCAGACTAAGGTAGTCTTTTGCCGGTTCTTTGTGGGAACTTTGGAAGGCTTAGCCCTGAAATAGCTGAATTCCCTTCCACGAGGTAGCATTTATTACTTCAAGCAGCTGGCTAACCTCTTCACAAGCCACTTTGCTGCCAATAAGCGTGAAAGCAAGACGGTCGAATACTTGCTAAAAGTCAAGCAAGGCAGGATGAGATCGCAAAAAAGTATGTCCAACGATTCGCAGACCAACGGTTCATCAACGGCCTTCTAGACGGAACTTAAATTAAGATCGAGCTAAACTGTCAAAAAAAGGAAGAATTCAAACATGTTGTTCAATGAGGCTCATGATGTGGCAATGGAGATAATTGCGTCGTGGGAGCTCTCGAACTGCAATCTGGTAACTGGAAATGAGAGGAACACCAATCACGGCAAAGATAAGACAATTCGCCTTGACAAGAAGAACAAAAGAAGAGGTGAAACCCTCAATGTCGAGAAACCTCACTTCAAAGGAGGTTGAGGGCGAGGTGGTGAGAGGAACAATTAGGGTACCACAGCTTAAAAGGCTCCTGAGGCCCCTTAGGTCAACAAGATCCTAAACTACAACCAAGAGGTGGTCTATGCCAAAATGGACCAAAGCCTTGTGCCAAAGGCAACCCCAATGAAGGATTCAGAAACCGGTGGGTACTATTTCTGCCATTATCATCGGGAGAACAACCATTCAACGAGATGTTGTCGCGAGCTCAGTCGTAACCTCGCATAGTTGGCCAAGGAGGGAAAGGTTAACGATTCCCTTAAAGATAAAAACAAAAACTCCACCACACAGGGCCAAGGGGCAAGTAGCTCGGATGATTCATCTGACTCTGAAGCAAAAAACCACAAGGTTGTTTCAGTCATACCCGGTGACCCCGCATGTGGAGGTGTGACGTCAAAAGCAAGAAAAACTCACCTCCGATTTCTCAGCCACTTGCTGGTCGAAAAAAGGACCTGAATTCGGGAAACCCGTCACATTTGATGAGTCGGACACCAGGGCACTTCAATACCCCCATGATGACCCCTAGGTCATCGAGATCAAGGTATCCAACACCCTGCTAAAATGAACACTGATTGACACCGGAAGTTCCAGTGATGTGATCACATCTTACTGCTTGACAGAGCTAGGTTATGACCTAAAGAAGATTGTCCCTCTAAGCTACCCAGTTTTTGGCTTTGGGGGCAACGAAGTGTACCCCATCAGGTCAGTTCAGCTCCCTGTCTGCTTGGGGCCCAAAACCTTCGCTTGGCACTTTGTGGCTGAACTTTTAGTAGCTGACATTCCGATGTCATACAACATCATCTTGGGTTACCCCACTCTTACCACCATTAATGCCAATGTCATGATGTCCCTCCTGATAATGAAATATTACAACGACGATGACAAGGTGGGAAAGTTGTTAGGAGACCAGAAATCTGCACGGCAGTGTTACATTAAATGCCTCAGCAAACCAACACTCACCATCCTGGGCGGAGTGGCTGACCCCGCCATCAGGGGTGGGGAAAAAAAGCTCATTACCCTGGACAAGGTAAAAGAGCCTGAGCACAAGAAGGAGAAGAAAGATGAAACTGCCGGCCCGAGTAACATAGTAATAACTACACCCGAAGTGGAAGAAATGAAGAGCCGAAAGGGCAAGGAAACTCAGTGTCTCATTGTGGAAAGACCAAGTTTCCACCAACTACACCCCTTGATCCAAGAGCCCAAAATATCGAAGGCCATGGAAACAAAATTGAAGTCGTTATAGACCCAGCCCGACCTGACAGAGTCACCTATCTGGGGGCAGACCTAGAAGAAGAAGTGCGAGGTAGTTTGACCTCTCTAGTCCGCGAGTATTAGGATTTCTTCGCTTTTGGACCAGAAGAAATGCCTGGGATCAGTCCAAGCCTAATTGAGCACAAAATCAAAGTAGACCCAAAGATGAAACCTGTAAAGCAGAAAAGGCATCACCTCGGGGAGGAAAGAATTAAGGCAGCATCAGCAGAAGTGGAAAAATTGCTTGAAGCTGGCTTCATCAAAGAATGCCAATGCCCAAAGTGGCTGGCCAATGTTGTCATGGTCAATAAGCATGGATGTGCGTGAATTACACAGACATGAACAAGGCATGTAAGAAGGATGACTTTCCACTGCCTCGTATAGACCAGCTCGTTGACTCCACTACGAGGCATGAGTTGCTCAGTTTTATGGATGCTATCTTCGGGTATCATCAAGTGATCATGAGGAAGGAAGATCGAAATTCCACTACCTTCATCACCGATGGCGGCATACTTTGATACACCATGATGCCATTCGGCCTCAAGAATGTCAGGGCCACATTTCAAAGATTAATTCAGAAGGGTTCCAGAACGAAGATTGGCCAAAATCTGGAAGCATATGTTGACGACCTAATAGCTAAGGGAAAAGTCCCAATGGACCATGTCGGTGACCTGTGTGAGACATTTGAAACTCTGCGAGGTCACAAAATGAAGTTGAATCCGAAGAAATGTGTATTCGGCATGCGAGGTGGAACATTTCTGGGGTTCATGGTCAACCATTGAGGAATTGATGCGAACCCAAAAAATGTTCAGGCCATCCTGGACATGAAGTCACCTTGTTGTGTAAAAGATGTCCAAAAGTTGACTAGTTGCATCGCTGCACTAAATCGTTTCATGTCCAGAGCCGCTGACAAGTGTGCACCTTTCTTCGTCGCTCTAAGGAAAGAAACCAAGAGTGAATGGAGTTAAGAAGCTGATCGGCCTTTGAGAGACTAAAGGACTATCTGACGTCTCTACCTCGCATCAACTCACCTATCCCGGGTGAGACATTATTCATGTGCCTGGAGATCTTAGATCAGGTAGTGGCATCATTTCTCATTCGAGAAAAAGAGAAAACTCAGGTCCTGGTGTATTTTACCAGCCACTCCCTTACAGGTTCGGAATTTTGATATTCCATTCCAGAAAAGTTTGCATTGGGCTTGTTGATCAACTCGAGAAAGTTAAGACCGTACTTTAGCTCCAACCCCATCAATGTTTTGATAAACCAGTCGTTGAAGAAGATTTTGGGCAAGTTTGACTCCTCTGGGAGGTCACAAGTGTGGGCTCACGAGCTCACAGATTACGACATCACCTACGAACCACATAGGGCTATTAAGAGCCAGACTCTAGCTGACTTTGTTGCTGAATTCACCCCGATGATAGAGCAACTGGTATATTGGAATGAGAGCTGGGAAATCAGCGTTGACGGCTCCTCATGCAAGAATGGAAGCAGGGCCGATATTGTCATCACTTCATCAGAAGGAGATGTTTTTGAATATGCCATAAGGTTCAGGTTCATGGCCTCGAACAACGAGTCGGAATATGAAGCTTTGCTGGCCGGATAGAACATGGCCAAAGCAGCGGGAGCAAGGAAACTCAAGGTTAAGATGGATTCACAACTTGTGGTCTCCCAAGTATCATGCACTACTACAGAAAAGCTATATTACGTCGGTTGTTTTAGATGTGTTACGTCAGGTCCGCTCAATTATAGAACCGACGTC
>ONZA01021129.1:0-10319 GCA_900322205.1 Kewa caespitosa
AGGTCGTGTTCCTTCTACCGGCTTTCTATCACCATAGCACGTATAATAGGATTATCTATTCTTCCTAAGATTCATCATCGATCGTGGGGATTGTGAGATTAAGGTGTTGGTCTCAGTGTGGGGAACCTGTACCCTTCCTTCCCCTACTGCCATAACGTGTACAACCATCTCGCTCTTGGTTGAAACCATGGCAACGGGACTCGAGGAGGAATGGAGGAAGATGAAACTAGATAACGAGGAGGAAGCTTTTGAGATACCCGATGACGATGTTAATGAGGACATGGGGAAACAACTCTCGTTGTGTCTCTGGGAAAACTGTTGAGTAAACCCTAAGGTTCTTGAGAACGCTCTACGTAATGTTTGGCGACTGTCAATGGGGATGGCTGTTAGGGAGATGGACGCGAAAGGTAACCTCTTTGCCTTCTAATTTTTCTCGGCGGAAGATAAAAGACACGTACTTGATGATGGCCCGTGGGCTTTTGATGATCATTTGCCGGTGCTCAGAGAAGTAGATGGTAATGAAAAACCTACTGAAATCACTTTCGAAAGTGTAAGAATATGGGTGAAGTGTTACGACCTTCCATTGCTAAAGCGAACGAAAACTATGGCAGGATTCATAGCATCAAAAATCGGTACGGTCCTTGATTTTGACGAATCTGACCCGTCAAGACTGGCTCGCTCTATAAAATTTTGGGTCGAACTGCCTTTGAACAAGCCACTATGACGTGGTATCCAGCTTGTTATTGGGGGTGAGCGTAAATGGTTCGATCTAAAGTATGTTAAAATCCCTGAATTCTGTTACATTTGCAGTTGTTTGGGGCATGTGGATAAGTTTTGCGAGTATGATGATGATGTCTCTCCAAACGCGTACCCATATGGGAACTGGTTAAGGGCATCACCGATGAAAATCAAACGAAGGGAGAATGAAATGTCAAAGGCAGAGAATAAGTTGTTTCTGGAGCTACGATCAGGAGTTTCAGGTTCACGTGTGAAACAGAAGTTGAATCTGGATGGAACGAGTGGGCAGGGTCACAAGGGCAGTAACAAAGAGAGAGTTCCCATGCAAGTTGATAATCTGAAAGTTCATGATGTGCCAGCGGAAATCGTCAAAATTAAAGAAAGCTTGATGGAGATGCTTCCAACAGTCAAGGGCAAGAAAAGGTTCATGTTCCAGATGACCTTGGAGAGAGTTTGTGGACAGAAGATGAGGGTGAGGGAGCTGGACCGTTGGCTGGAAGAGGTGAAGGGAGAAAGGGTGACAAAACAAAGGGTATAAAGAAAGCGAAGAGAGGCTCTGGTCGGGGCTTAGAAAACAAAATGCGAGTAGACTTTGAGGAGGAAGAACTAAACGACAATGGGGAGGGCCTAATCTCGTCCGAGGCAGTGGTCGGCAAGGACCGACACTGCCGGGCCCAATGAGTCTTCTATGTTTAAACTGTCGGGGACTTGGCGACCCCCGAGCAGTTGATGACCTACGTGGCCTATTGCGTAAGACAAAACCGTTGATAGTCTTTCTTTCAGAGACTAAACTTGGTGGTAGAGAGACGGAAATGGTAATGCGTAAGTTGGTAAATTATAAAGGTGTGTTTGTAGATTGTGTAGGGAGGTCGGGGGGCTTGGTGCTTCTGTGGACTAAAGATGTTGACGTGGTGGTTCGCTCCAAAACGCTACACCATATTGATGTCAAAGTTCAGTTGCTAGATAATAATGTGGAGTGGCGCTTTACGGGGATTTACGGTTGGCCCGAGTCCCATAATAAAAGGTTGATTGGCAATCTTCTTAGGGAGCTATACGAACCAGAGGGGTTACCTTGGCTTGTTGGGGGTGACCTAAACGAAATATTTTACAACTACGAAAAGGCGGGGGGTGTGCGGAAAGATCAGAGGGTGTTGGATGAGTTTCGAGATTCAGTGGAAGCATGTGACCTCAACGATTTGGGGTTTAAGGGCTATGAGTTCACATGGTGGAACCGGCGAGACGGGTCGCGAAAAGTGGAAGAGAGGCTAGACCGTTTCCTCAGCTATGTGGAGTGGGCAGCATGCTTTCCTATAGCTGAAGTAAACCACTTAAATGAGGATATCTCAGACCATCTCCCAATTATGATCGACCTTAACTACATGGGTCGAGCACCAAAGAAGCGGAGGAGAAGAAGTTTCAAGTTTGAGAATATATGGGCGCAAGAAGACGAATGTGAAGTAGTAATACAAAATGCATGGCATTCAGGGACGTTTGGCAGCGGGGGATCGGGTTTCATTCAAAGTCTTGCTCGGTGTAAAGCGGACTTGAGTGGCTGGAATGCGAGCACCTTCGGACATGTTCAGAATCAGATCAAGAAGAGGACCGATGCTCTTGAGAGGATCACGGGGGTGGAGGAGAGACAGTCTATACTCCTAGAGATTAAAGAACTTCGGCGCAAAGAAGAAATAATGTGGTGGCAGAGGTCTCGGACCAACTTTCTGAAATATGGTGATGAAAATACAAAATGGTTCCATGGGAAAGCAAGCGAAAAGAGGAGAGTGAACTTCATTAGTAGCCTTAACGACACGAACGGGATCCCCCGTACCGACGAGGCTGATTTGGAGCATATTGTGTTGCATTATTTCAATCAGATTTTCACTTTTGTTGAGCCGAGTAACGTGGAGGAGGTGATTAATTGTGTACCTGAGACAGTGACAAGGGAGATGAATAATTTGTTGTGTCAACCTTATACGGAGAGTGAGATTTATGAAGGACTAAAGCAAATGCATCCCGGAAAAGCGCCAGGACCTGACGCTATGAATGTTTTTTTCTATCAGAAATTTTGGCATATCGTAGGTCCCTCTGTGACAAACCTAGTGCTTAATATCTTGAATGGGCATGATTTCCCTCAAGAAGTTAATCATACTAATGTAGTTCTTATCCCCAAGAAACAGAACCCGTCTTGTGTTGCTGAGTATCGCTCCATCAGTCTTTGTAATGTTGTTTTCAAGATAGCCACCAAAACCATTGCAAATAGACTTAAACTCATCCTGCCTAAAATTATCTCGGCGAACTAAGGTGCTTTTACCCCCGGGAGACTCATTAGCGATAATATTATTGTGGCTTTTGAAACTTTCCACTCCATGTTCTGTAATTATGGGGTCAATGGTCACATGGCGGTTAAGTTGGATATGAGCAAGGCCTATGACAGAGTCGAATGGGATTTCTTGGAGCGGATTATGTACAAAATGGGTTTTGAGTCGGGATGGATAGCGCCAGTGATGAAATGTGTTAGAACGGTGTCATACTCCTTTGTCATTAATGGAGAAGCGCGTGGAAGGCTGGTTCCTAGCAGGGGAATTCGGCAGGGAGACCCTTTGTCCCCTTATTTATTCTTATTATGTGCTGAAGGTCTCTCTCACTTGGTTTCTAATGCAGTAGATACAGGTGCTATTTAAGGCCACAAACTTCATGTTGATGCGCCATAAATCTCTCACTTGTTGTTTGCGGACGACTCCGTGATCTTTGCTAGAGCAAACACCGACAATGGCATGGCTATTCGGGACATTCTCGATAGTTATGAGAGGGCTTCGGGGCAAAAAATAAATTGTGAAAAAACAGATGTGTGCTTCAGTAAAGGGGTAAGGCAGTGAGATAGACAAATGGTGGTGCAGATTTTGGGTATAATGAAGTTGATCATCACGGTAAATATCTTGGACTCCCTACCTATATAGGGAGTTCGAGATCGAAACCGTTAGTGGCTGTGCGAGACAGGATAGCGAAGCGACTACAAGGTTGGTCCGAGAAGATGTTGTCATGGTCGGGTCGGGAAGTGCTAGTAAAGGCTGTTGCCTAGGCAATCCCCACTTACGCCATGAGTGTCTTCAAGCTTCCGGATGATTTTTGTGATGAGTTACAATCGCTTATCCGTAAATTTTGGTGGGGTCACAAGGAGGTAGGAGGAAAATGCATTGGGTGAATTGGCAACGTATGTGCGACTCAAAGGAAAATGGAGGGATGGGATTTCGAGACTTGAAGATCTTCAATGATGCTTTATTGATGAAACAGCTATGGAGAATTGTTACCAACCCAGACTCACTGTGTGCTAGAGTATTAAAGGCAAAGAACTTCCCTAACAGTGACGTCTTGGAGGCCGAATTGGGTAAACGCCCAACCTTTATTTGGCGTAGCTTACACGGTGTTCGCGATGCATTTCGAAAGGGTCTACGCTGGACAGTTGGTGATGGAGAATCTACAAAAATTTGGAGTAGCCCTTGGATCCCACGCCCACCAACGTTTAAACCGATCACACAAAGGGGCTCCAACGACCCAGAGGCCATGGTCAGCTCTTTGATTGATAAAGAAAGAGGTCAATGGCAGCGAGAGGTGGTGAATCATATGTTTCTGCCCATTGATTCGGAGCTGATTCTGAGGTTGCCATTGTGTTCAAGGTGGCCCAACGATGGTATGTGCTGGCATCATTCCCTATCAGGAGAGTTTTCGGTCAAGTCTGCGTATCATATGCTTAGAGTCCGTAATAATGGAGCTGGACCAAGCGACAATGCAATGATGAAGGTTTTATGGAAACGGTTGTGGTCGCTGGTGATGCCTCCGCGAATACAACATTTCGGCTGGAAGGTCATGTCGGGGGCCCTAACCACGAAATGTAACCTGGATAAACGGTTTACGATTATGGATCCCACATGTGCTGTATGTGGGGAGAAAGGAGAGGATGAAGTTCATGTGCTGACAGAATGCCCGATAGCTAGAACAGTGTGGGAGAGTAGTACGTTGCCAAGGGAGCTCTGGGCTGGCCCCTTCCCATCTACTGCACAGTGGCTCATGAAGGGAGTTCAGTGCGAGAATGTTGAGCATGGGGGAATCTTTCTGGCCACGGCATGGGCGATATGGAATCAGCGATGTCGTTTTATCAATGATGGAGATAACGAACGACGTGACATTTTGTTCCAGAATACAACGAAGTTTGTGAAGAGCTATAGAAGGGTTCACGATCGCGAAGCATCAGCAGGCACTCCGAAGCTTCAGGTCAGTGGGAGCCACCCCCCGCTGGACTATGGAAGCTGAACTCAGACGCAGGAAAGCTAGGAGACTGGGGGTTCGGGTGGGGCGCGGCGATTCGTGACAATGAAGGTGATTTGGTGGCATTGGGTTCTAGACAGTGGGAAGGTGCGTTTAGCCCGGATGTCGAAGAGGCAAGAGCAATGTTATACGGACTGCAGTTAGCGTGGGACGCGGGGTATCGTTGGCTAGTGGTGGAAAGCGATTGCAAGAAGCTGATCTCGAAGCTAAAGCGGAAGAACTTTGGGCGCTCTAATCTTGATGTGATCATTTTCGAAATTTCTCTTTATGCTTGTAATTTTGAGTTTATTTTGGTCTTTTGTTCGGAGGAAAGGCAACGGTGTAGCTCACAATGTTGCGAAGTTACAACCGTTTGAAACTTATGACCGCGTGTGGCTAGAAGATTGGCCGGATGAGATTGCCGATCTAGCTTCAGCGGATTTGTTGAGCTTTGTTGCTAATAAATAAGCCCCAGTAATGGGTTCCCATCAAAAAAAAAATGATGCTTATTTGTTAACAACACCACAGTCAAACCCCTCGGTACTCGCACGGATTGCATACCCACAAAACGTGGCACACCGATACTTTGTAGTATGCTGTCCATGTTGCTCATGTCAAGTTCCCAAGGAATATAATACACAGCATCATTTGAGATGCATTTTGGTTTATTGGCAAACCAACACTCAAATCCTTTGTACGCAACTATAGGAAATGTGTAAATGAGTTCCCAGTAGTCATAGAGCAGCTCACTTTTGAAAGTAAGTTATGTCTAGATACATACAGAAGCTCTAAGATACTATGAAATCATGACTGGAGGTAAACTGAAGGGAGTTTTATATGCAACACTTTCAGAAGACCAACCATGTAACATCACACAACATGAATTCTACGTCAAAGTCAGCCTATATGTCTCGTATAAAAGGAAAACCTCAAAAGAGTGTGCTAATACATTTCACCTGATAGAGAAAGTGTGATGGGGCTTGATCTGTGTTGTTTCAGGGTTCAAGGAACTGAAAGTGCCACGCTGCGCATCAGCGAACCAAAATATTGACCAGATTGTTTCCCATTTCATCTTTAAGACTCTAAGCGACCATGTTTTCTCGCATATTTATCACCCTACAGAAGTAACTACCCGCATCATCATAGAAGCTTGCTTCCAGTGGAACACAACAATATGCATTCCCATCGAAAGTGCAGCAGTCTGACCTAAGTGTTAGCGAAGGAAATAACAGGCCACACACCAGATATGTGGCTATAGAAGCAAGAAAATACATAATCTGACGAAGCCTTCTACCTCTATGGGAGATAATCCTAGACGAAGGCAAAACCCTCATCTTCGTATCTCCTCACAACACATGGCAAAGAAGCTGCTTTATTGTCACGAGTCTATTTGGATCAGTTATCGCACATCCTGAGGTGGAGTTAGCTACATGGACAGTTGCTGCAACTCGGACGTTCTGCGCCCATATCTCAGCATTGACAATGTTGTAGTTGAGATCGGTTAGGATGGCGCAGAATCCTAACAGAAGGCCGCGACTGTCATTCCCGGTTAGCTCCAATGAAGTTGCTCTGCTGAGGCATTACGCCCACGGATTCTCTAAGAGAGGGGGAGAAAAAGGCATCGTTCTCAATCGTCTGGCAGGAGAGGGAAGAACTATGTCAGATGTACTGATTTGTGTAAACAAATTTCATCAATTGCAGCAACAACATAATATTGATTTAATTTTGCAAATGCTCACCACAATCTATGAAGCAGGTAAGCAACCACACATAAGTTAAAGTGAAGTTTCATGCTAAAACTAATTATCACGCACCAACCTTTCTCCATGACATTGATAGCTCTCATGATTACGTCATTTAACAGCAATCACTATGCCTGTCCCTGGCTTGGTGGCTGCATGTGAGAGCTCGTTGATCCACCCTTTGAACACTGACCAAAAACCGCCTTCACCTAGAACACTATCGGGAGGGAATTTCTGGTGGCATTCTCCAGCTCAGAGAAGCTGAAACTCTTCAGATTCAAAGAATCTCACCCTCGGTCCACGGATCTCAACTGCAAATTCAAACATTCTACAACCAATTACACTTACAATCCACCACACTTTACACGCTATAAAGAATCTCACCCACACCTTTAGTGCAAGTAAAGTCGAAGGCCATAAAGTGAATGGGAAGACTCAACTATACAATAGAAGTGAAGCAGATGTAACTACTTCTTAGTGAATAGGACATACCTGAAGATCATTGAGATAATGCCCATTGTGGTTTCCATCGTCTACATACATGATACATCTTGTCCCCCAAAATAGCTTTTCCATGCTGCTAAAGTAGAAGCCACCACTTTTAGAAGACTGACAAGAAACATTGCACGCTGCACCACTACCTTAGACAAAATTGATTTATGTATAACTGAACAAAAAGACACCATGAAATAAGAAAATACCTGATAGGTTTAGGTCAGTGACCTGAAATTGGAGGTGCGACCCATTGGTCATAGACATTGACTGCACCAAGCTCTTCTGAGACAACATCTTTGTCTTGCGTCTCCACTATAATTCCATTTTTAGTAGAAATTTTCAGGAATAGCATTCCCAATCACAGCAACTATTTCGACATTTGAATTATGCTAAGACAGGAAGCAAAGGTGTGAAGAAATCAGATTCAGAAAGATTACGTTAATGACAGCTCTAAATAGTGTAAGCATAATGTTAAACCTAACATGAGTTTGACAATGACAATTTCAGTTGTACCTCATCCACTACATGTTAGGAATGTAAATCAAACGAATAGTAAAACATCAATGAACTAAGACAGAGACCAGGAAACCCCAACCAAAGCCTAATTGGAACAAAAACAGTATGCTTGTTTGCTCATTACATCCCATCGTTCCATTAAGGTACCAATATATTCACCAATTGCTGCCACACAAACGTGTGTATGAAACTCATTGTACATGAATTTGAGTATCTCACAACACTGTCACCAACTAAACAACACTTCATCTCCATCTCCAAGTCAAATGTTTAGTAAGGAATGATTATCAGTCACATATCAATATGTTCAAATATTAGCTTGGATTGTTTTCATTTATTTAATTTACAAATGATAACATGACCAAAAACCAAGAAGTGGACTCAATTTCCAAGTTCGAATCTGCAATTTTTAGGAACTAGTTCTAATTGCAGTTCAACTTGATGGGACCCACGCTGATCGGCTTCAGTTCTGGTTCCCTTAAATTCATCCAGGCACCTGGTGCAGTAGTAGGACTAATGGTATAACTCCTCTTTCCCAACAAAACAATTACAATGCTCAGCAAATTAATCATTCTACCCATCACTCATAGAATATTAATTTCAGTGTTTCACAAACGATTACCATTGACCATCCAGCATGAGTCTAATTTCTACATGCCAATCTACTTGACCAAAACATGAGCAATTCCGAAAACATCTCCAACTTGATAAAACAAACGTTCGAGCTACAGTTACAGGTAAGCAAACAACTCAGAACCTACAACCAAATCATAAGACTCTGATTAAACACTCGAAAAACATATAAACCCAACTTATTTTAGGCATTTCAGAGTTTAAAAAGTAACCTGATGAGCATGCTCGACGACCCAATCTTTGTCGATAGACAAACAAGAAGAATCTGCCACTGGTTTCGGCTTCGACGATCCCTTCCTCTTGTCATCCTTAGATGACCAAACATGGCGGCTCTTCAGAATCATTCGGAGGCGTAGGAACCAAATCGATTATGAATCCTCAATCCAATTTTGACCTCAATTTGCCTATCACTAACCCTACCTATCAAACGCACGAACTGACAAGTAGAGAGAGGTATATTAGAGAATAATCCTTGATCTAGTTTTGAGCTCAATTTACCTATCTCCAACCTTATCCAATTAAAATCGGCTAAAAGTACAAATTCAGCTGCAAATTTAAGGATTGATAAGCACAGAGAGAGAAGATGTGCATGAATCATAAATGAATCCTCTATCAAGTTTCGAGCTTAATAAGCGTATCACTACCTCTAACTGATCAAATTCAGTGAAAAAACTCAAATTCAAGCACATATTCAGGATATTGTTTAGCAAATAGCGAAAGAAAATGAGTAGGAATCGAGAATAAATATTCAATCTAGTTTTGAGCTCAAATTTGCCTATCGCTAACCTCTATCGGATCAAATTCAAGGGCCAATTATAAACACATAGACAATATTAGTATGAATCTAGAATGAAACTTCTATCTAATTTGAGCTTGATTTGCCTATCACTAAATCTACTTCCTACCTGTTCAGATTGAGCCAAATACCAAATTCAAGCGCAAAATTAGGGGATTGATAAGAAAAAAGTAAAATAAATAAATAAATGAGGTAATCGAGAATGAATCATTGAATAACTTTCAAGCTCAATTTGCGAATGCCCAACCCTACATGATCAAATTCGGCAAAAGATTTAAACTCAGGTGCAAATTTTAGGATTGCAGAAAAAATGAGTACGAATTTCAGTCAAAATTTAAAATCAAGGAGCCAAATTAGGGTTTTCGAAAAGAGAGGAATGTACCTGAGCGGGAATTGCAGATTTAGCGAGGCGATCTTCGATGAGTTGAAGGTGAGTTTCTTCTCCCAGTACTTCTATGATCATTGTTGCTCACAGTCAGAAACAACTTCCATCTTGCACATTCGTTGAACAAACAAACCTCGAGAATTTCAACAATGACTACAAAAACAACAATGGCTAGCATAGCACAACAACACTTCCAGACAGGGGTGTGCAAAACCGGTTTCGGTTACCCGTTTGTCACTTCGGTTCGGGTACCCTATAGTTTCGGTTTATTGGTAGTGTGACCCTAACCCTAAAAAAAAAATTCGAATACCCGTCAGTTCAGTTAACCGTCAAATGCGGTTCGGTTCGGTTCGGGTAACGGGTTTTTGGCATTGTCATTCAAAGAGGCAAAAATTAAAAACAAAGTAAAGAAAGCTAACAAATTTTCTCAACAACATCGTTGAAATTTTAACAAATAAGAGCAATACAAATACTAAATATTAGCTGACAAGTCCTTGATAGGAAAAGAAAAGAAAAAAACACAATGCAACAAATAAACTAAGAACTTGAAGACAACTATTATGAAGGACAACAACATAGTTTTGGATCAACAAAGAAAAGCATAACTGCAGCAGATATATAGCACACTGGAACAAACTCTAAAAGCTATCGTAGCATTCGTATACACTAAAAGCTACAAATTTTGAGATTTTCAGTATAGAAAAAAATAATTTGC
>ONZA01021189.1:351-12780 GCA_900322205.1 Kewa caespitosa
TTTTCATGACAATCAAATCTAATTTAAAGAAAAGATATTTATAAAATAAAAAAATATTTAAATTATTTTTAAAACAAGTCTGTGCGTATATGTCACAATATGATTGAATGTTGATTTTTTTCTTTTCCTTTCAATGAGTTTTAATGAACACAATTTATTATGTAATTATGTTGAAATTTTAAAATGTTGAACGCCTTAATCTTTAAGATATCAAAAGTCATACATAACAAATCATAATTTAATTAATAGTTAATTAGTTATCAATTAATTATTTAATCTTTTGATTTAACAAACATTTTAACTGCCCAAACTGTTTACTTTTTTCTTCTATATATTGATCCTCATTTTTTTTCTTCTAATCTACTACTCATTTATTGTTCTCATATTCTCATGTAATTTCCAACTTTGTTGCTTTGTTTCAATTGTCATTTTTCTTTTACCCTCTCTTTCCTTTTCCTATGTTTTCTTTGCATTCACACTCTAATTGGAGCTGTTCATGGTTCGAATCGAGTCGAATTCGAATCAAATTGCATCCAGTTCGAATTGCTAAAAACGATAACCATATTCGAACTGCCTTCCAACCGAATCGAGTCGATTTCGAGACAAATCATCAAAGTGCATAAACCGTATTCGAACCACCTGCTATTAGGATGAATCGAGCTCGACTCGTTGTAAATTCAAACTCAATTCAAGACCGCGTTGAATACAAATCTAGACGAATTCTCAATTGAATTTTTGAGCGAGTCGAATATGAATCGGAAAAATTTAAATTGAAGTTTGACACGGGACTGGTGCGAATAAGAAAAAATGATCAAATTACAATGCAAAATCCAAAAATTTAAAATTTTCATATCATGTTGAAAATTATTCAAGAAAAACAAAATTTAACAGCACCACCAGAAAATTTACAATCAAATACCATCTCTAGCAAGATGGCTCAATAGTAGGTTGCTCTTTTTCTAGAGTGTTGGTAATGGGTAAAAGTCTAAGGTTCGAGTCCAGCTACATGTTATATTTTTGATTTTGTTGTTTGTACATATAACCAGAAATGAATATTGTTTTGGTGGTCTTTGGAGTGAGCCCCCGAGACGTTAAAGGGCGGCCGTGCAAGAGGTGAGAAGCTTCGCTGTGAGGTTGGCTTCACTCCTTGAGGCCTGCAACAAGAGCAAACGTGGACTGCCCCCGGCGTGACCGGGGAACGGTCCTCCAATGCTTAAGTCAGCACAAGTAAGAGGTGACAGGCAGGGTGAGAATACAAGAGCTAGTGTTTGCTATGACGAGAGCAAACCAGTCTTGCGGGGAATAATTAGTGTGTTACCTTTCCAAGAGGGCCAAGGGTCCTATTTATAGACTCCTTGGGGGATGTATAGCCAATCAGAATCTGCCACATTTGCCCTAATTGGGTAAATGGGCCTCCAAATACTGTGGGCTATACTCTTTTGCTGTTGAGTTGGCCTGCCAGCTGTCTTGTTGACCAAGGAAGACCATCTGTGACCTCATCGTCACCCACGAAGCATGTAATGCGAGGTGAGAGGTTCACATGGTGACGTGATTCACCACAAATGACAAAGTCGCGAGGTGACACCATGCAAAGTGGTCACCTCGCCAGATATTTTCGGCATAACATTTGCCCCCCAGGTGGGTCACATAGCCTTGGGCGACCTGGAGTCTCCGGGCTCAAGTCTCAATGCATGGGAGGATGACGTGTCACTACAATCATTGTGACACGTGTCACAATAATTGCTGGGAGGTGAACATTTACCCTTTTTCTTATAAATATGGCCCCTGTTCACGTTATTTCAATCACTTGTGAAAATTTTCTAGAGAGAGAGAGAGCTTCTAGAGAGAGAAACTTTGTTGCAAAAATTGACGTCACTTCGCAAGTCCGTCAGTTCACTTTCCTTCAGTTTGCGTCTTCTGTTGTATCAGTAGGTATTCTTTCTTCTTTTATTCTTTTTCTTCGTGTATAATGTTCCCTTGTAGTTTTAATTTTTTGGGCCCTTCTTCGAAGCGGGGTGGGCCCGCTAATAATGTCCCTGAGTTGAGCCCCGACGCGGCTGCTCTTTTAGCGTCGTTGCGTAGGGGCTCCACCTCGCGTAGTAAAGCCCGCGATGATCATCATAAGTGCAGGGACAACTTAGATGACTTAGAAAATAAGGCAAATTTAAGCCTTATAGATTGTATACCACTGAAAGCAGTTGACCCCCAAGGTCGAATAATACACGACCTGACATCCTGGTCGAATAAGGCACACCCCTTTGGTCCGAGCGAGGTGACTTCACCACCTCGCGAAGCTGAGGGTTTTATTTTAAAGCTTCAGATCTTAACGAAGTGATTCCTCCACCTTGTACTAGCAACGAGGCTACTCCGCCATTCTCGGAGGCTTCGGCTCCAGCGTGGCGGATGATGAGGATGAAGACGGTCGCTGGCTTTAAGCGTACCTGACGAGCGATGAGTCATGAAGAGCCCTTTTTGCGTGCCGAGAACGCTAACATTAGGACTGAGGCACCCCCTAGCACCCCCGATTCCATACTAATATCGTCATCTCTTGGTAGGTACTTTTTTTCATTTGCTTCTTCAAACTCGATCCCTAGCAATGGCATCCCCTATCAGCGAGGTCAGATCGTTCGAGTTGGAGTTCACTACGGAATCTGGGTCAGTTCATTCCGTACACGACTTCGAGGAGGAGTTTCAAACCAGATTAGGCTAGGATGAGGCCGTCCAGTCTGGTGGTGGGGTAGGTACAAGTAGGGGTATAAGTTCGGTTTTTGGTTTGGACTTTGGCCAAGTCCAAATCCAAACCAAAATATTTCGGTTTTGAAAAATGGAGTTCGGATCCAAACCAAAAAAAATTCGCTTCTGAAAATTGGAGCCCAAATTCGAACCGAATTTTTTTTTTCTAATTTGGATCCGAACCGTAAACTGAAATTATTTGAACATGTTAAAAAATTACAAAATTAAGTGAAAAATCACAATAATTTACATAATAATTCACATAATCATGTCTCGAATGGGCCCAATAATTGAATATATATATGTAATATTAATAATTTGGTTTTCGGTTTGGACTTTGGATCCAGACAACTCGAGTCCAAGTCCAAACTTAAATTATTCGTTTTTTTTTTAGTCCAAGTCCAAACCGAACAAAAAAAAAGTCCAATCCGAACCGCAAATTCGGTTCGGTTCAGTTTTTGGTTTTAGTACAAATAACTTACACCCCTAGGTATAGGGTTGGCTCAGGATGTAGGGGACATGTACACTGAGCTATTTGGTGACGACAACAACGTCGTTACTCTTGCGGCGCAGGTCGCACCAGGCCATTATGTTCCTGGCTCTTCCGGGGTCAGAGTTGCGGAGGTGTCCGCCTCAGGCCGTGGAGATGAGGACGCAACGGAGGAGTCTGACGATGAGGAAGAGAAAGAGAATGCGAGAGGCTAGATCGAGAAATTTGAGGCTAGCGAGCTTCGATTTCGAATTCTGTTCAGTGAGCAGGGGCGTCCGAATACTTGGAGTATTTCGAGTGACCTGGTGAGCATGAGATCGTTCCCGCAGGGAGGGACAACTCAATCACGAGCACAACAGCGGGGTGCATTGTCGTTTATTTGAGGATGGACGACTATGGTTTCAGGGCGCCACTTCCTGGTTTTACAGTGTCGCTGTTGAACGAGCTCAATCTAGCTCTGGCCCAGTTGACCCTGAAAACTTGGGCGATGATAACACATTTCTTATACTTTTGTAACGCTTACGGGGTCACACCGAGCTTGCGCTGTAATTTGCTATGTCAGATAGCATGAACAAGGGTCTTGACACTAAGGGGTTCTTCTACATCCTCGAGAGCCCCAGCTATGTCGTGTGTCTTTTGAAGGTGAGCTCAATCGCAAAGTGAAAGGAGTCGTTTTGCTTCTTGAGAAGCTCGACGGGGTATGGGGTTTGCCGGAGTGGAACTTTGCCGACACTGAGCGTCGTCGCTATTGGAGGAGGACCCGCCTTCCACTTAGCAAGGAGGACCAGAATGCGTTAGTGCTTTTACGTATTCGGGGAAGTACCCATCGTCAAAGTGTAAGAAGTTGGGCAAGTTTTCTCACTTCTCAAGGCCTTCGACTCGATAGTTCAAGAATCAGATCTTTATGACGACAATGGGGTTGATCCGTGCTGGGACCCCGGTAGTTCACTTGCAAACTTTTCTTATGTTTATGTTGCCTGTATTTCCTTATTGCGGAGTGACCCTTTTATGACTTACAGGGCAAACCAAGGCAGAGCTTAGGTCAAAGGGTGACAAAGGGAAAGACCGGATCGATGAATTTGACACCAGCCGATTCCGAAAAAGAATCCACCACGACCTAGGCTTCAAAGTGCCCCTTGCACAGATGTACGAGTTGGTGAGTTTGCTTTTGTGATGTTACTCTCTATTTTAACCTTTGCCTCTTCAGTTCGCTAATTACCTTGTCGTCTTTTTCAAGACGCCCCCATTGTTCCTTTAGTGCACCCCAGGTCCGCTCTAAAGAAAAGGACCAAGAAGGCGTCGAGCTCGGCACCTATCGTGACCCTGGCCACCCCAAGGGCCAGCGGTTCGACACCAGCCCCGACTCCTGAGAAGGTCGGAGCAAGCTTGGAGGCGCCTGAAGGGGCGCATGATGTTCTTGGGACCAAGTGGGATGCGCTCACCCGTGGAGACGACCTGATTGATGTGGATAAAAGGGGGAATCCCGCCAAGAGGCGGAGTGAGGATGACCCCGCTCCTGATCCTAAGAGAAGGAGGGAAGGGAAGCAGCCAATGACCTCTACTGCGACCCCGACTCCGAGGTCTTCTATCGCTGAGCTTTCCCTGGGGGGTCGACTACCTCGGCCTGTCCAAGCTTCTTTAAGAAACTAGGCGGGGTTATGTCCCAAGCGGTATGGTCCCTCATAAGGAAGACCGTGGCGTCGGAAGACTTGGACGCCCTCAAATCTGACTCCAACTTCGCTCGTGGTCAGCTGGTCCAGACTGCCCATCAGGTACATCATCTTTTCCTTTGTGGTCCAGCTTGTTCGAAGGGTCTACTAAAATTTTTTCACTGCGTGCAGAACTACATTCTGGCGGCCCACTTCGCTCGTGCCCTTGCTCAGAGCGAGGTTAGGATTCGCAAGCTCCAAGAGTAGATGAGCGACATGGATGGGGCAGTCGCTCATGTTCATGAGGAGGTTGAGGAGAAGATTCAGGCCGCACTGACTTCCAAGGACGGAGAGCTCAAGTCGGTCTCTGAGAAGCTTACTCAAACGGAGAAAGAGCTCGCTGCTGTGCGGGCTAATCTAGAGGCTTCTTGGAAGAAGGAAGCGGATCTGTCCAGTCTCGTCATGTTTCTTACTAATAAGATGATCAAAAGTCTGGCGAGGTGGACACTCTATGGAAGAATGCCATAAAGAAGGTCTTTAAGACTGATCAGGGCTTCCGCGCTGCCGGCTTGCTGGTCGTTCTTGCTCATACAAACCCGTCTGAGCAAGAAAGGCTGAGGATCAAGTACGCCAACTTGCTGAAGTACGACGTATGGAAGGAGTTTCGCGAGGCTCTGTCCGACGACACTGAGGAGGAGGGCGCTAATGAGCAGGAGCAAGAGGTGGGTCTGGGTCAAGAGCAGGAAAAGGATAAGAAGGGTTGATTGCTGAGCTTGCGTGCTTATTTTTGGGGTCGCGACTGTTGGGGTCGTGTCCCCTGTAATTTTTGGTCCGTCCTAAACAATTGCCTTTTAGGCTATTTTATTTTTCTTTGTCGTACATTTGATGTTATTTCACCGTTCTTTGACTGTGCGTGTTTTATAGAATTTGCTTGTTTTTGCATTTAACTGTTGTCACCTTGCATGTATGATATTTGCCCCCAAAACAAGCTAAATTTTGAAACAAGTAGTTTACTGCGATGTGCCCCCACTTTTTCTAATACTTTCCATGATGAGAATTTTGGTTGCGAGGTAAGAAAAGATCAGATAATTCTTAGCGAAGCCATGTGCCCCCAATTATTTGATTTTACCCATGATGGTAAAAATTATCATGTCAAAAATTAGTAAGTTTGCGAGGTGTCCCCACTTATTTGTGAATCCCCCATGATGGGAATTCAACATCGCGAAGTGATTAAATTAAGTCAAAAAGGCCATGTGCCCCCACTTATTTAATCACGCCCCTGGTACCCAAATATTCATCAAGAAGCCTCTACGGTGGATACCCGACGCCCTTAGCAGCGTGCCAAAGCCTAAGAAGAAATCGGTGGGCGTCGGCAAGAAGATCTAGGAGTCGATCGTTGAGATTGCTTCTAACGGGAGCCCAGAGAGGCAGGTCCCCGAGGGCATTCCAAAAATGCCTTTACCCAAGGCGCCTTCGGCGGGGGAGGGCCCCTCTAGTTCGAGGGCCAACAAGGGGAAGGCTTCGGCTACGACCCCTTCTTCTCCTCTCTCTCTCTCTACCCCCAAGAGGCACTCGTTAGGAGCCATCTTCCCGCGGCACCCCTCTCGTAAGCCCAAACGAGAAGGATAAGGTGGCGGCTACCTTTCTCCCTAAGTGTGTGCCAGCCAAGGACCTCCAATATCTAAAGGAGTGTCACGCTATGGACGAGTACATGAGTCGGCTCATGGCCATGGTGGTACGTTTCGTCCCTAAATTGCATCACCTTTTTCTTTAAAGTGTTGTGCGTTGAGTCTCCTTTATTT
The DNA here is from genome assembly GCA_900322205.1 of Kewa caespitosa. Lineage (NCBI taxonomy): Eukaryota > Viridiplantae > Streptophyta > Magnoliopsida > Caryophyllales > Kewaceae > Kewa > Kewa caespitosa. The sequence continues at coordinate 7,026 of ONZA01021189.1, forward strand.
CCTAGAGGGTTTTATCCTCTCCCGGGACTTCACAAAGAACTTTTGCGAAATGGAGAGCAAACTGAAGGCCGAGAAGGCAAGGAAAGAGGCCGAGACGGCGAGAGAGAAGGAAAAGAATAAGAGGGACGACATGGCCGGTCGTTACGAGTCTCTGGAGGGGAAGCTTCTAGCGCTCGTCGATTAAGAGGTGTTGAGGAGGATGGAACTGCTGGAGAAGGAGAAGGCTGAGATGGAGAAGAAGAAGACGGCGGTTAAGGCCAAGCTGATCAAGGATAAAAATGAGCTCTCGAATGCCTACAAGACCATTCAGAAGCTTTAGTTCGAGCTAGAGAAGGAGAAAGCCAACTCCAAGGAGCTTTCCGAGGTGATGGTCTCTTTCGAGAACGACTTCACCGAGGAGATGAAGGCGGCCTTCTTGGCCCTCTTCAACTCAGAGGTCTGCTTTGACTACTTGATGACCAAGAGGGTCGTCCTCTCGGTAGCTAGAGCGGGGGAGGATGTCGCTGCCTTGGAGAAAGACCTGTAGCTTAGGACCATCGTCAACATTTTGGTCAGTTCTCGGCCAACAACCTCTTAGACTTCAACACCATATTCCGCGACAACCTGGATACATACAAGATTCAAGGTGGCAATGACGCGGACCTGGTCGGCGGTGATCGAGGTAAGGGCGACGAGGACTAGGCCGGTGCTGATGCGGCCTTTTCTCCAAAGAATTCTTTGTCCTAAATGCGAATCCTTCTCATTCATGTTTGTGTATTTTTTGGGAGGTTCAATGATACCCCTCTTCATTTTGTAAAGATGTCTCATTTTGTACAGACGATATGTGATGAATGGAATATTTGAGAATGAATTTGTCCTATTATTGCACTTTGTCTCATTTTCTTCTTGTTTGCTAGATTTACTCAAGTCTTGAAATTCGAGAGTAAATAGTGAGGGGTCTCCCTTCGTCCCCCGCCCCCACTTTGGCAAAAATAGAAATCTAACGCTTCGTTTCATCAGATTGAGTTTAGGAAATCGTCATTTGCTCCCAGAGTTGGGGTTTCGTCTTTTCGTGTTAGACATTTTTCATTGGCTCCTAGGGTGAGATCTCGTCTATTTGTTCTTAGACTATTTACTTGCCTCTAGGGTGGGGTCTAGTCTATTCGTGCTTAGATATTTCATTTACCCATAGGGTCGGGTCTCGTTTATTTGTTCTTAGACTATTCATTTGCCGTCAGGGTGGTGTCTCATCTCCTCGTGTTTAGACGTTATTCATTTTCCCCCAGGGTGGGGTGTCATCTAGTAACGTTAGATGTTTCATTTTCCCCCATGGTGTGGTCTCTTCTACTCATGTTTAGACGTCATTCATTTGTCCCTAGGGTAGGGTCTCATCTAGTCGTGTTAGATGATTAGTCATTTTCCCCTAGGGTGGGGTCTTCGTTCGTTTACTGTTAGTTAGATCCAAAAGAACTAGAAGATGACATAGGGATGAAAGGCTTTGTAGCCGTAAGTTTCATTCATGAATGTTTGGGGGTGCCGACCCCTTCCATCCATGGTCTTTACAAGAAGGATAATTGGTTGTTTGGGGTGCCAACACCGTCATCTAGAAACTTAAAAAAGTCTAGGAATCCAAAAATTGATAAGAGGCTGTTTGGGGGCGCCTACCCCTATGAGGCTCCAAGATCAGCACTCGTCTTACATGAAGAACTTCCGTAAGTTGTTGATGTTCCAAGGCCTGCCTATCTTGCTTCCATCTGAGGTTTCCAACCTGTAGGTCTTCAGATTTAGCACCTCGGTCACCCTATAGGGTCCTTCCCAATTCAGGGTCAGCTTGCCATCCTCGTTTTGCCTTCCCATAGATTCCATGTTTCTGAGGAAGAGATCTCCTACTTTGAGTTTTCTAATCCTTACTCGTCGGTTCAAGGCTCTTGTCAATTCTTCTTGTAAATTTCGGCTCTCAGCAGTGAGTTCACTCTTATCTCATGAAGGAGGTCAAACTATTCTTCTGCTTTTCTTCATTCATCTTGGTGTCGAAGTGTTTGACTCTCAGGCTCAGGTTGACAAATTCTAACGGGAGCACAGCCTTAGAGTCGTAGATGAGGTTGAAAGGTGTATCTCCCGTGATTGCATTCTCCGTCGTCCTTGACGCCCATAGCACTTCAGTTACCTTCTCAGTCCATAGTCCTTTGGCCTTTTCTAACTTCCTCCTTATACCGTACACCAGTATTTTGTTGCTCGACTCGACCTGGCCATTCGTTGAGGCCTTGTGACAGCTGTGAAGTTTTCTCTTATCCCGTACTCGGCTAACCAACCTGTGAGCTTCGGCATGTCAAATGTTCTTCCATTATCAAAAATGATACTCTTGGGGGTGCCAAAGCGTAGAAGAATGTTCTCCAAAATGAACTTCTTCATGTTTGCGACGGTTATGTTCTTTACGACTCTTGACTTGATCCACTTGGTAAAATAATGGACAACGATTATAGCATACTTCATTTGATCTGATGCTTGCGGGAAGGGACCCACTATATCCATGCCCCAAAGGTGGAAAGGCATTGGAGACGGTGTGGGAGATAGCTTGGCGGAAGGATGTTTCGACACCAGTGCGAACATTTGGTACTTTTCACAACTTTTGATCATTTCTGCCACATCACTCTTCAAGGTTGGCCAGTAGAAGCCTAGCCTCAAGATCTTATGTGCCATGATTCGCCCTCCTTGATGGGCTTCGCAAATCCTGGCATGGGCCTCTCGGATTATCTCCTTCCCCTGTGTTTTAAAACGCATTTCAGCAGTGGGTGAGTCAAACCCTTCTTGTATAGGGTGTTGTCTCAGACCTTGAACCATTTTGCCCTTGTTTGGACCCTATTTGCCTCTTTCTCGTCCTTTGGGAGCTTCCCTTCCCTCAGCTATGCCATCAAGGGTTCCATCCAACCATCACTTCTGTCAAGCAAGTATACCGCTAGCTCGACCTCAATGCTTCTCCGTTTCTTTTCTTCCCAAAATATATTTCTTGAGACACCCTTGGCCAATGAGCTGACAAGACGAGCCAAAGCGTCGGCTTGGTGGTTTTTTGAGCGTGGAATGCTCTCCATGACAACCTCGCTGAAATACTCGGTCATTTCTCTGACCTTGCCAAGATAAGCTTCATCCCTTCTCCCTTAGCCTCATAAGCTCCTAAGATCTATGATACTACGAGATGGGAGTCCATCCAAACTTACAGCTTGTCCCTCCAGCATTTTGACGAAGTGCCGATATAACGTGGCGTCGTTCCTATCATGCGTCATCATGGCAGCCTCATAGGCCATGAGATGCTCTCTGGGGGAGGTCGTCCCATCATACTTCTTTATCTTCGCAATTTGAGTGTTCAGGTTTAGAGGATAAGCCATTATCTCTTCGCTAAAGGGGACCTTCATGGTAAGGTCGCGACTTATCTCCAGCCCCCTGAAACTCCTAGTAATGTCCTTGAAGTTTCTCGGCCTCAAATGAAAAATGACTGGTCCTCATTGCTTTTGCAACCTTTCAGTCTCTCTACACCATATTGTCTCTCGGAGGTCCTCCTTCTTGGGGCTCTCGACCTCGCCTCTGGAGGCACTCCGCCTCTTCATTGCCTCTAGACTTGGATGCAAGTCCAAACTGCTCCTCTTCAAGCCTTCCGGGATCCTCGTCCTCAAACTTCTCCCGGACGCCTTCAACCTAGTCATCGGCTTCGAGGAGGATGACTAGGACCCACTCAGGTTGAACCGGTGGGAGTTCATCACTTGTGTGGTCCTGGATTCAGTGCCCTGTTGGTTCTTCGATAGTTGGGCCTTGTTGACAGGGGCCTTCTTTGAGGTGCCTTCGTCGTGGTCCCTTGTCATCCCGACGTGATTCAGGATGTTTTCCAAGAGATATGTGCACATCTTATGCATGTCTCCAGGATGTCGGTCTGTAAGGCGTCCAGCTCTTCCCTCGTTATAGGGGGTAGGACGTTACCTCGTCTTCCGACTGACGAGGTGGAGTGTGACTCTTTGTTGTGGTTTGACGTACTTGGCTTTTTGTGGTTGAGGTGTTTGAATGTGTTTATTTTTTTTAATCTCATGCAACTTCGGCTAGCCACTCCCCACAGATAGCGCCAAGTGTTTTGAGTATTGTTTTGTAAGGAGAGTGGACCATTGAAGACTGAAAGGGTAGAAATGCTTTAGTTACTTGAGAAGGTGTTTTGTGCTGACGTGTCTCGTCCGATGAAGGTACCTACATAATGAACGAATGTGAACTGCCTCGGCGTGATCCAGGGAATGGTCCTCCGACGGTCAAGTCGGTCAACGTGTCCGAAATGGGGTTTGCCCCTAGGAGAAAGTAGGACCGACGGGCGAATAGAAGGCTCTTTAGGGCAATCAAATCTTTCTAGGGGAAGGAGAAAAGACTTGAATGCTCTAGAGAAAGAAAAATAAATAAATGAACAATCAATCAATAGCCAATCAATTACCTCTTGAAGTGTATGCATGTCTCTATTTATGGACATTTCTCAAATGATGCTAGGGTTATGGCTTCCCTAATGGGAGGCCTCGTGGACATTCCCCGCTTGGGCCTAGTGAAGATTTGAGCCTTAGGGGCCGTGAATCAGCTTTGGCCACGTGTCCAACACACGTGGCCTTCTAAAATCTTCCATATCCTTCCTCCCCTGCCCTAGAAGGTTTGCTTTGGCCTCGTCGGCTTGTGCTTAGATTATACATTCATGTCGGCTGCCCCCCTCTTCTGTCCCAAGGGGTAGCCATATCTTTCGTTCGTTCAAGCCTCTCAGGTCCCCTCGTCAGCACCCTTCGGCGCTAGGGCCCTCGGACACAAAGGAGAGGTGAATCCTGGCCCTGCTGTAGAAGATGTCCTTAGCTCATGCAGGGGGAGACGAGGCGATGGCGAGGCATGTGTGCCAAGACAACCTTAACAAGAGGGGTGGGCCGAGACAAGGCCCAGCCAAAGGTAAGTGGGTGAGCAGGTTCTTGGGCCAAGAGCGGAGCCTAAGATGAAACGGACCAAACAATTATTAATAAAATAATTTCATGCAATCCAATAATAACAATAAAAATAACAGGAACAAGAAAAATTGGCATTTACCAAAAACAAAATATAACGGGAAAATCAATATTAATTTGTCGAAGATGGGTTGTATGCGCTAGACATAGAAGTTACCTCATTTGCCGATGCTTGATCCTTTTAGTTGTAGTATGGGATCTTGTATTTAGTCCTTGTGTTGTCCAAAATTATTGTCCAATAGTCCGGATACAGGTAATATAATTATCAGTCCAATAGTCCTTGCATGTCCGGGTCTTTTATATGTTTTGTATATATATATCGCCCGCACTTTTACTAATTATCGCCCGTAAAAAGTTATTTTTTACAATTTTACCCTTTTCATAATTTGTCTTCTCCACTCCTCCTCTCACTCTCTCCCAACTTCTTCAAACAAAATCTAAATCATTGCCTTTATGAATTAACATTGGCTATTGGATAATGATGGATCACAATAGCAATATAAGTGATTTTAAATGTTTAGAATTCTTTTTTAACAAAAGTTAAGAATAAATTTAAAATATTATAAGCCCAAATGCTGATTTTGAATAATGAAATTACTAATAAAATAATTTTAAATTATATAATTTTTCAACACCTAATTTTTTAAAAAAATTACAAAATCTTTTCGACTACACCTTGGCTGGGCAAGTGTGGACCCAGGTCCTCACCCTGGTATCCAGCGTGTGGTCCATGGTCCACACCGTGGTGGCCAGGGTGTGGACCATGGACC
>ONZA01021260.1:422-12662 GCA_900322205.1 Kewa caespitosa
AAATGGATCAATTTACACAAAATTTATTATCGGATAAAAGGTGGTGATCGGATGAGTTGGGCCGATTTTGTGTTGAATTTATCTTGATTATAGACTAATTATCTCCTAATTGAATTATATTGGGTGGAACAAGTTTTCAAATTGGATTTGGTCAACTCAGACGTTTTAATAGGTCCACTTGGGATAGGTTTGTTAAATTCAGGGTAAATCAAGTTGTGATATGGTCTGAAACTCAGGTCATATAAGCTCGTATTAGGATTGCGGAAGTTACTTAAGTTGTTATGTTGTAAGAAATTAATTCATGTTGTAAGAAATTAATTCATGTAAATTCACGTTTTGCGTAGTTTTTCAGGCTAATAAACTGAGCTCCAAATAAGTTAAATATCGAGTGTAATCGGATTTGCGAGTTAAATCAGATTGGGACGAGTCCTACAAAATGATATGAATCTCTTCACAGGTCGCAACATTTCCATCTTTTCAATACCATATCCGCAATAATAATTCTTATAGTTACAAAATTAGGCAAATCGTAGCAAGTTTTTCATAGCAAATTAGCAATTGAGCAAGTTCAGAATTTAGAACGGAGAGGACTAACAAAACAAGACAGTCTGTAGTCTGTACCCCCTTTTTCCTGACCTGATATGCACCTATACAGAAAACAAACAGCCAGAAAAACAGAAAGACCAAGAAACCTAACCAGAATTCGAAAGGGGTAAGTTTAGCAATTTCACACTGCTCACAGGATTAGTGTCTTCAAACAACCTTAACAACACAGGCTTCAGAAGCCCTTGGCAGCTCTGATAACTTGTCTGATAACTTTTCACGTCGAGATCGCTTCCTCTCCCCTGCACGAACAACCATTTTCTGCAGCGAGTTTGCATTTCCCAGGAAATATTCGACGAGATGCCACTCTACAGGCCGCCCCCAGAAAGACAAAATCTTACAAACTCGCAGATGGGGCATGAGATTCCAGGACATCCAACGAAAAGGTCTCCTGTACTTGCACTCGTCGTCATCATGTTGCTCCTGAATCGAATTAACATAATAAACTGCAACTTATAGTACTGGAACATGTAAATTACAGAGGTGCATTCAGAATTGTTGGATTAGAGCTCACCGTGGTCAGAATTAGAACCTCCAGGTTAGGGGATTCTTCCAAGAACTTCGGCAACATCTTCGCGCCCATGAAATCATACATCTCTATTTTCAATGTGGTCAAGTTGGGGAAGTAAGGGAGTTCACCGTCATGCTGAGCATGGTGAATAGCCTTCAACAAAAGTTCATAAAACAGATAAAATGTGAATTGGCCTTAAACACAAATGATCGTGCCATATTGAATTGAAGATGCTATTTGAATAAAGCATAAAGGAATCCAACAATGGTAGAGACCACTGTACCATGCACAACAAGTCCACAAAATCAACAAGCCAATACGGTCCCGCCCTGAAGTGTAGTCTAGGGAGGTCAAAATATGAGCAGCCTTATCCATGACTTGTACAATTTCGAAAGAGGCTATATTTATAAGCCTTCAACAATAATCAACAGACGTAAAAATGACAGCAAAACAACCTTGAACTCGTATGGTGTCCATCCAAAAGTTTACATGGAGGAAACTGATTTGCAATCGTAACATTCTTCCCAGGCATAAGTTCGTTCTAGATGGTTCTCCTCTAAAAGCTCCCCTGTACTGATAGAAGTCCCCCTTGGGGGATCCAGGTTGCGACCAACTGCTGTCTATGCAAGATTACAGCTGTCAAACCTTCAAATCATATCAATCTTTGATTGCTCTTTTTCAAAAAAAAAAAAAAAAAAAAAAATGGAACAAACTCTTTCTCTAGGTAAAGGAACCGAGACAAGTTGCTAATTAGCAACAGGAGTTAAATTGCGCGACAAAAAGCTTCAACGAAAATCAGCTAGAAAGTCTCTCATGGCTGCCATGTTTACAGCAACTCTTTACAGCCTTCGGCATGAAAGTAACATGAGAAGGTCCCAACACAATGAGAATTCTTCTCAAATGATTAGGGATGTTATACAGTTGCTAGTGCTACATCAGAGAGGGTAGACAATCAGCATATGGTCCACCATTCCGAATGAACTGAACTGCTTCTTTGACGTACTTTTTACATTGTTATATGACAGTCTTGCTGTCCGTTTGCTCACTTCTTCACTACACTGATGTCCGAAGCATGAAGAGCTAGTGTTTCTTTTTAACAGAAGTCCCATGTATCGGAAGAGTGTGTTAGCCGTTACATCCCATGCACTCAAGTGCTATTAAGTTTGATGAAATGCTTTTCTACCAAGACAGAACAAAAGCTTGTATGGTCATGCTATTTTTGACTAAACATTGAGATGTGTTTCACATAAGAGTATCAAACATACAACCAAACCAGCATTGGTAGGAAAAATAAAGGACTCACCATCATTGCCTGGGAGGATAAGGATAGATATGTTGTGCTTGCAACTGCGCCAAGAAGGTTGTGTGCATGAAGCAGCTGTTGTTTCTCATAATCGTAGCCCATTCTAAGATAGTCATCATCCCCAAAATCAAGAACTGCTTTCCAAAGGTGCAGAAGTGGAGTCTTAATACAACAACTTATTTGTTTGTCCTTAAAATTTATATACTCAAGTAGCGGGGCATCTATTACGAATTCATATTCAGTGTAGTCTTCTTCATTCCAAACGTCTACCCTCAACTTCTTCAGCCTGGATGCTGAAATGTTAAAAGTCATTTCCGTTTCATCTCCAGGTCCAAAATTTATGGACAAATTCTCTAAGAGGGGGCAAATGGTAAAGAGCTTCTCGGCTAATTGAGGTGATGCATACATGAGCGAAATATGGAGGAGCTTGAGATTGGGAAAGTAGTTTGATAGAGCAGGAAGAGAGAAAGCTGTCTCTAAGTGAAGTTTCAGGGAAACTAGCGATGTACAAGTAAAAAAGTTATCAGGCAACTGCAGAGCACGAGCCATAGACACATTAATCTCCAGCTTTTCAACATTACGGTTAGCTATAGTGCAAATCCAATCATGGAGACTAGACATACAGATTCGCTGACCCCTACATGCAAGACGAAAGCTGCGAATGGTTTCGGAGTTGCAACGAGCAATCACTTGCTTCACAAAGCTCTCAAAGATCTTATCATAATCCTTGTCGAAGTTTCTCTCATTCAAGAAAAGATGATTGTCAAAGTCGAGATTGTCAATGCAAGTCCATAGATGCAGCCACCTTGTCCTGAGGATACTAGTTAGCACAGCATATTTAGTTGGAAGCAAAGAAAGGATGTGACTCAAAACACGATCAGGCAAAGCACTGATTCTGTCTTCACCATCTTCAGTGGTAAGTTTCAATTTTGAAGAGGAATCCATCCCTTTGATGGCTGATTCCCCTACTCTCTTCTACCTGTTTGCATCAATAACATGACATTTTAAATATTTCACTATACTATCTAAAAGAAAATGAGACCAGCAAAGTGTTATATCCCCTGCACAAGAAAGGGAACAAAAATGCATCTCTTGCACGTCATCCGAAACCAATCAGCCAAATACAACAAGTCAACAACGACCACCAACAACCGGTATTATCCAACCTCTAGCGAGGTTAAGAAGTCAAGGTGGTATGCTACGTTACTCATGACTAGCACAACTAGCAGAGACATGAGAGGTTGTTCCAGAAGCCTCACAAAACATCTTTGCAAATAAAACAGAAATGTCAAACAAATAGACAGAAAAGAGAAAACAAAGTCCTGTATTGGTTGCTGAGTTAAAGAGCAGCAAACAAGCAGTCAAGAAGTACATTAATTTTCCTCTTAATATTAACAATTCAGCTCTATCTAAGAGGCTCTGAGGAGATGATTCAGTGCCACAGGACAACCAGCAATCACAAGTAAACTAACCCCACAAAACCTCCACTCTAAAACCAATCATGAACATGGGTTAAAAATGGACACAATTGCAACATATAAGCCATAATACTTTGCAGGTTACCCTTTTCTTTTCAACTTATTTCAATTCACTTCATTGTACTTCAATTCAATTCAAGTCAACTCAGCTCGCAAATTACAAATTTAATTCTTTTTATTTTGACTACATTAATGTTATGTGTGTGTCATGAAAAAGATACGGATGCATTCTTTCACATGAGCCAAGAATCCGCGATTGACTACCCACCGGTTGGCAACCATTGGCTACCACCCCTCACAAAAATTCTAAAAGAGTAATGGAAAGGGTAAGATATGTATTAGCAATTTAGTCATTGAAGTTAATCATGTGAGAGATTGGACAATAATCGTCAAAAGCAAATTCTCAGGTACACTAAGGGTATCGTATGCACCAAGTTCAAGTACGACTTTTGTATCATTGAGTCATGTTTTGTAGAGAGTATTCTTAGGGACAAAATCACTCTTCGCAGAAGTCACGTTTGCACATGAAAGCCTACCCGAACCTAATTATTTGGATTTTAGCAAAAAAATTTCAACCCCAAATCCACAAAATTAAAATAAAAATGTACTTGACCCGAACCAACCCAATATGAACCCAAAATTTGCTACGCCTGAACTTACCTTGGTGATCCGAATTAACACGTCACGCTTTTCTATAGTAAAAAGTCATACTTTAAAAATTGTTACATGCAATACACCTAGTGAATACAAATTGAATATCGAAATTAAACTACATATTCGATTGGAAAGAGAAATAGGAGTTGGAGAGGTGTGAAAGGTACCTATTTTCTGCAAATGCTTCCTGAATTACGGTTTGAAACTGATAATGATTTCAGAAGTTAGGGTTTGAAGAGCATTACAGAAGAATTAGTGTAACAGAAGCGGGAATTGATGATAGTGGCATTGATTTAACCGCCAATGACTTTATAGTTTGTACACGTCGCATGTTGCACGAAACACTAATAGCATGATTCTAATCTATAGAACGGATTTACGGTACAACTAGTAGACCCGACAATTCGGATTATTCGAATCGGTTTCTGTTGGAATCTATTCAGATCGGGTCATGATCGAATCATGATTTTTCGGATCAGATCGGGTTAATTCGGATCGGGTCACATTTTGATTTTTTGTCAATATATTTTTTATGCTTTATAGAATCCTTAAAAGTGTAAAAAAAATTCGGATCGGATCGGATCAACTTCGGATCGGATTGAATTCAGATCACCTCATTTCGAATATCGGATAGGGTTTGGATCGGGTTATTCAGTTCGGATATTCGGTTTCGGATCAGCTTTGCAANATCTAACAACTAGTGTATTTGCGAATAAGAGGGATGACTACTTATCTTTATTTCACCTTTATTGTACTTAAAATAGTTTTCTACAACACTTATTGTATTTTTAGTTCAATTCATTTTAGTCGTAGATTAGTAAATTACTTTAATAATATATTTTTTGTAATTATTGTATAATTGAAATAATGACACAATTTTTTATTTGAATCCAATATTCAACCGGTTTCAATGATATATAAAGGGTTAATTGTCGAATGATTAAAAGAAATTATTCAATTTAATTCAATTTGGTTCAAAATAATACCCTTAAATTCTTTTCATATGCAAAGTATCACTAGGTAATATAAAAATGGAATTAAACTCTAATATCTGATCCAAATAATTTGACATTATAATTGTTTTCTATTTAATTATTATGGTTTTGGAATTATTGTGTTTACTTGCGTATCATGTACATCACTTCTTTTGGAAAATGATTTTACTCTTTAAAGTCACCCTTTTAAGCATAAAAATCACTCTTAAAATAGGTGTACTGTAAAAAAACAAATATGCCTAAGAATTAGGAATATCATTTTACGTTGCTATGGAACTGAATTGGATCTCAACTAATCATAGACCAAAAAGAGGCTTGGATAAGGGCTCCCACAATGGAAAGTTTATAAAAGGTTCATAGACCCACAATAAACTTCAGATAAGTTTGTGCACCATAGTGGAGGTTTGTATAAACCTCAAAAAATATAAAATGCTTCATCTGCACAAACCTCTCCATAAATCTCAATTGGGACATTCCACCTTTTACAAAGAAAACATGTGACCTCGCTCATAAACCTCATTTTGAGGTTTATGATAGTGGAGTTGGGATTTGTGGGAATAGAGTTTATGATATAGGTGAGTTGGCATCTTTTGGGCACACTCATGAACCTCAAATGAGGTTCATGATTGTGGATGCCCCTATTCTATCAAAAATAGTTGTTGGAATTAAACTTGTACATAATAGCAGCTCCTAGCTTGACAATTATATGTTTGTTACTTAGTCAATCAAGTCAACTAAGTTAGTTATAGTTTGTTGCAGTTCCTAACAAACACTAACAACATTTCCTCCTTTTCTTCTCTGTATATATACGCTGACACAAACACTGAACTGATTATTCATTCAGTTTTCACCATTAATGAGAGCTCACATATCTCTTTGTTCATCTTCTTCATTTCACTCTCTCTCTCTCTCTCTCTCTCTCTCTCTCTCTCTCTCTCTCTATATATATATATATGACAATCAACATGGTATCAGAGCCATTTGAGAGAGATTTATCGCTTTTGATCACACTGATCATTTGCTGAAATCTTGAATTCATCATATCTTTTAGTTCTTTCTTTCGATTAATTTATTTTGCTTCATGATCAATCAAGCTTTTGTTCTCAGCAATTCTACTTCCTAAGTTTCTTGTTTTTCGATCTTTTGATTGTTTCCTCAAAAGATCTAGCTCAACAGAAGAATTCAAGGATTAAAACTCATAGCTAATTCATTTTTTTAGCTATTTCAGATCATTGTTTTTCTAATTTTTGGGTTTCTTGTTCTTGTTCATCAACTGTTTGATTGTTTACCTCAAAGAAATTGATGGTTATTTGAAGATGTCAATGGAGGATTCATCAACTCATCGTCATCATTCAATCGTTGATCCTACTTTAGATCTTTTGTACTTAACAGCTTCAGATCATCCTGGCATGCTTTTAGTCTCAAAGTCATTTGATGGAACTAGTTTTGTGTCCTGGAAGAAATCTATAGAGATAGCACTTTCTGCTAAGGATAAAATAGGTTTCATTACTAGTTCAATCAGGAAACCTTCTATAGATCATTCTGATTTCAAGAAATGGCAACGTTGCAATGATATGGTTACGGCATGGATTCTAAATGTGCTTAGTCCGGATATTGCTGACAGTGTTCTTCATTCAGAATCTGCTTGTATATGATCTGATCTAGTTGAGAGGTTTGGTGAGGCTAGTGGTGCAAAGTTGTTTGAAGTACAAAAGGCAGTTTGTACTGTAACTTAGGGTGCTAGTGATGTGGCTGGATGTTACACTAGCTAGGTTGAAGAAATTTTGGGATGAACTAAGATCTTTGACTTTACTACCTGTGTGTTCTTGTGGTGCCTCTGTTGCTTTAGCAAAGTATGAAGAACAACAAAAGTTAATGCAGTTTCTTATGAGACTGAATAGTGATTACAATGTCTCTAGAAGAAATATCTTGATGATGAATCCTCTACCTTCAGTTAGTGTGGCCTATCAATTGATTCAACAAGATGAGAAACAAAAGGAAGTAAATGCTTCTGGTCAGTTCATTTCAGAGTTTGTTGCTATGTATGTCAACAGACAGTCATCTTCTCAAGGTCATACTAACTTCACTTCAGCTAATCATGGTGCTTCTCATGGTTTTAAGCCAAAGTTTGATGGAAAATGAGATTTAGTTTGTTCTTATTGCAAAAAGCCTGGTCACCTAGTCAGTAAATGTTACAGACTTAATGGTTTCCCAAAGGATTTCAAATTCACTAAGGATAAAAGGTTTGCAGCTAACGTTCATGGTGACAATTCATCCTCTGATCAAGACATCACTTCTTCAGAACAGTCTATTTCAGTGCCTAATCCTTAGATTCCAGGTTTCTCTCTTGAACAGTCTAACTAACTGCTATTGCTATGTCAGTTGCAATTGAATGAAGGAAATACTAATGGTTCCATGGCTAATGCTGTTCAACATACTTCTCATGATGGTGTTATCACTGGAGGTTCTTCTGCTGCTCTTGGTTCTGACACTTCCGTTGCTGGTAACATTCTTTCAGCTTCTCATATGAATTTTGGTCCTTGCTTATGCACTTGCTGCTCAACTTTTGCCTTTAATTCATGGATCATAGATTCAGGTGCAAGTGATCACATGTGCTCAAATAAAAACCTTTTCAGTCGTACACAAACACTTCAAACACCATATCAAATAACCTTACCTAATGGCCATAGTATACTTGTTACTTTGAATGGTACTGTGGTTATTTCTCTTGACATTTCTCTCTATAATGTCTTTTTTGTACCTCAGTTTCATTTCGTTCTCATTTCTGTTGGTAAACTTTGTGATCAACTCCATTGCAGAGTTCATTTCAACCCTACTTCTTGCACTTTGCAGGCTTCTTCAATGAAGAGGGCAGTTCTTCTTGGTGAAGCTCATGCTGGGATTTATCTTTTGAAGATCAATGCTTCCCCTCATTATTATGACTCTTCTCTGACATCTAGCCTTACCAATAATGTTTCTTTTCCTTCTCAGCAATTACAGACTGTTTCTCTTGCTTGTAACGTAAATAATGCAGTTATATGGCATAATAGACTTGGTCATTTGCCACTTTACAAGCTTAAAAGTCTTTCTTTGTTTCACATTGATAATGTTCATGATATTGTCAGCTGTCCCATATGTCCCAAAGCCAGACAACATTTTCTACCCTTTCCTTTAAGCACAAGTATTTCATCCAGACCTTTTGCCCTTTTACATCTTGATATCTGAGGTCCATATACCACTTCCACTTACACCAATTAAAAATACTTCCTTACCATTGTAGATGACTACTCAAGAAAAACCTAGACTCATCTACTTTGTACAAAAAGCAATACTTTTCTGTCATACAAGGCTTTTACAACATGGTTTTGACTCAATTTCAAACCAAAATACAAACAATTAGATCTGACAATGCTCTAGAACTTGGGAAGAGCAATGAGGGTACTGCTTTCTTTCAATCTCAAGGTGTCATTCATCAAATCAGTCTTGTTGCCAAACCATAGCAAAATGGGGTGGTTGAGAGAAAACACAAACATCTTCTTGAAATTGCTAGAGCATTGTTCTTTCAATCCAACCTACCCATTCAATTTTGGGGTGACTTCATTCTGACTGCCACTTACCTTGTTAACAGATTTCCTTCCAAACTTCTTAAGGACAAGTCTCCTTATGAAGTTCTATATGGCTCCCCTCCATTCTATCAACATCTAAAAACCTTTGGATGCCTTTGTTTTGCATCTACACCGACTAAGGGCTGGGACAAATTTCAGCCTAGAACTTCTTCTTGTATTTTCCTTGGCTATGCCTTCTCTCAAAAAGCCTATAAACTATACAATATGGATCCTAAGAATATCATTTTTTCCAGAGATGCGGTTTTTCATGAGACCATATTCCCATATACACATTCTTCAACAAATTCTTCTCCTATGTTTCCTTTGTTTTCTCCTTTTATACCTTGTGATGAGCATCACTTCTCATCATTACATCCTTCTTCCCAGTCTACACCTCAAACTTCCTATTCCACTTCTTCACCTATATCATCACCTCATCCTTTTCCCTCTCCTTTATCTCATACTCCATCTTCTTCCTCTTCTCAGCATCCTTCTTCTCCTTATATCACATCATCTCCTTCTCCTCTCCCTTCTTCCACATCTACTTCTTCTCTTGCCTCAAACTTATAGATCAGGCAGTCTACTAGATGTCACAAACCTCCTACCTATCTCCAAGATTATCACTGTCCTACTTTACCTTCTTCTCATTCTCAGTCTTTTGTCTGCATTCATATTATCACATCCATGTCTACTCCCAAACACTTCTGTTTCTCATCACTTGCATCTCATAGTAAGGCATTGTTGAGCACCATTGAGCATTTGCAGGAACCTGAGTCTTATGAGTGTGCTGTCCTCATACCAGCATGGCAAGAGGCTATGCAAAAGGAGTTTCAAGCTTTAGAAGCTAATAACACATGGATTCTTACTGAGTTGCATGTTGGTAAGAAGCTTATCAGTTCAAAATGGGTTTATAAGGTTATACTCAATTCAGATGGTTCCTTAGAGAGATGTAAGGCCAGATTAGTCATCAAAAGATGTACTAAAAAAGAAGGTATTGACTATTGTGAGACTTATTCACCTGTTGTTAAGATCACCATCATTAGAGCTTTCATAGCCACTGCTGTCAAAATGAAATGGCCTATGTTCCAGTTGGATGTCAACAATGCTTTCTTACATGGTGACTTGGATGAGAAGATTTATATGAAACCTCCAAAGGGACTACCTCTTTCTCATCCGAGTCAAATTTGTCTTTTGAAAAAGGCATTATATGGTCTAAAGCAAGCTTCTAGGCAATGGTATGCCAAGCTTTCTTCATCTCTCAGGGTCATGGGCTACATCAATTCCAAAAATGATTATTTTTTGTTCTACAAATCCATAGGCAATTTCATTGTTTTTTTGGCTGTTTATGTTGATGACATCTTGCTGACTGGGAACAATTGTGATGAAATTTCAAAGCTCAAGTCTCATCTTGATAGTCAATTCAAGATCAAAAATTTGGGATCTCTTCATTATTTCTTGGGCTTAGAAGTTCTATATCGATAGCATGGGGTAGTTGTTACTCAACAAAAGTTCACTAAAGATATGTTAAAGAGCTTTGATTATTCTTCCTGTGCATCTGTTGTTTCTCCTTTGGACCTCAATTCCAAACTCAAGATCAAGGTGCCCTTCTTTCTGATGTTAGCATTTACAGAAGACTGGTTGGCAAGTTGAACTTCTTAACTCATACAAGACCTGACATTGCATTCAGTGTGCAACATCTAAGTCAGTTTCTTCAAAATCTTAGGGAATCTCATTTACAAGCTGCTTTTCATACTCTCAAGTACTTAGAATCTAGGACCTTTCAAGGTCTGCTCTTCAATGATTCTATGGACGTCAAACTTCAAGCTTTTTGTGATTCAGATTGGGCCTCTTGTCCTCATTCTAGGAGGTCCATCAGTGGTTATTTCATTTTACTTGGTGACAATTTTATCTCATGGAAATCCAAGAAGCAACCTACTGTTGCCTTATCATCAGCTGAAGCTGAGTATAGGAGTCTGAGGAGGGTTACAACTGAACTTGCTTGGCTCACAAGGTTGTTGTATGAGTTTACAGTGCCAGAGCTTCTACCTGTGCCAGCAGTGTGATAGCATGGCAGCCATTTACATTGCTAAGAATCCGGTATTTCATGAGAGACTAAGCACATAGAATTGGATTATTAAATTGTGCGAGATAAGCTGCAAGAGGGTCTCATCTCTTGATTATGTTCATACCATGCAACTATTGGTTGATATCATGACCAAGCCACTTCCTGGTCGACATCATAACAATTTTTTGACCAAGTTAGGTCTTTCTTAGCTCCAACTTGAGGGGTGTGTTGGAATTAAACTTGTACATACTAGCAGCTCCTAGCTTGACAGTTAAATGTTTGTTACTTAGTCAATCAAGTCAACTAAGTTAGTTATAGTTTGCTACAGTTCCTAACAAACACTAACAACCTTTCCCTCCTTTTCTTCTCTCAGATACAAACAGTGAACTGATTATTCATTCAGTTTTCACCATTATTGATAGCTCACATTTCTCTCTGTTCATCTTCTTCATCTCTCTCTCTCTCTCTCTCTCTCTCTCTCTCTCTCACACACACACTAGTTTCTGTTGTTCATACCCATTTTAGAGTTAGCGTTAACAAAGAAAACCTTGTATTTTCACTTCACTCTACAAGAGATCTCACTTCATCCAATGGGGATGCAAGTTGTTGTCATGCCCCCAATCTCCTACGTTCACAAAGCGAAAATCATTCCTAGAGTGTGGGCCCCACTTCGCATAGCCTTGTAGGAAATTGTGCAGGTGACACATTGGAGAATTGTGTGACTCTTGTCGGTCTAGGGACTCAACGCCCATAAAGGCCCAGGGCCCAAAATCGTTCTCATGTCCAATTTTTGTTAGGGCATACGTGGCAGATCCTTGTTAGTTGCACAATTTCTAAGAGATTTATATAAAAATTCATTGAAATTCTCCTAAAAGGTACGTGCATATTAATTATTTATTCAACGAGCACTATTATGCTTACCCGAGTGCAAATAACATTTTCTCGTATTTACACTACAAGAATTAGGTGCTTGGGCAACAAAATATTTCATCGCCCAAAAGCATTTTTCGTCGCCCCAGTGTTTGG
>ONZA01021267.1:0-10230 GCA_900322205.1 Kewa caespitosa
TAATAATAATAAAGACGGAGAATCATATGGGTGAAACTTTCAGCTTTATACAACAAAATTCGAAAACAATCGACGGAGACACCCTGTCAGTTTACTTTTCACTGATAGAAAAGTTTCTTGACGAGAAGGAATAATCGAAAGGATATGGTGGCCACGTGAAACAAAAGGCTGTTCGGTTTGCAAACCTATTAGAGCTTACATGTTTTTGAAAAGCATAAGGCTCAAGTGGAGCCTTCTCCCAGAGTTGTAAAGAGCTTGCTGATGCCTTCAGCCAGTCATCCTGATACCTGCAACATATACTTCATGTTCAATCATCCAAGTCACTGGTTCTGTTTGATGCCCATGTGCTCAAGATTAGAAGTGTAAATACTCTCTAAAACCTTAGAAATAGTATGTCAAAGATGTGCTCATCCTGGAACTAAAAAGCATTCATAGCTATGTAAAATTAATCTAGTTATAAAAGATATGGTCATTAGGATTGGAGTTATTGTCCTTTGCCCATGGGTGATGGGTGACACCCCATTGGTGTCCCATAGCTGTTGCATATTTTAATGAATGTTCAGGACATGAGTCCTCAAAATTAGAAATTATAAAATACAAAGCTGGAAGTGGAATGAGCATAATAATCAGACTCAGAACGCATTAAAAACTTTGTCAAAATACAAGTGAAGTGTTTAATTTCCCCAGTCATCTCAGAGGAGGATGCTGGCCGAGGACAGTGGTGTGCTACGGGAACTGATTAATTTTGAAGACAGTCGCAGGGGTTGCCAGCCAGTAGCAACTCCATAGGGGTCCTGAGCCAGGACCGGTAAGGCAGTGAGGCTGTACCAATGACGGTTAGTATTTTGGCAAAGACAGAAGGGAGACAACCCATCAACTCAGCAAGATGGTGGCTGGAGGCATTGTCAGGACTAAGGTCTGGGCACATGGGATTTCAGAGAGAAGAGGAGAGAACTTATGCACGCACGTCTCATCACCCTATTGCTCAGGTGATGCAGACAGACATTTGAGAGGTTACGATTCCACGATAAGGTTGTATTTAAGCAAGAACAATCTTTTCCATTGAGGATTATTAATTTAGTGAAGTGCTTCAATATGAACGACACATATCTGTACTACATTTTGCAGATAATCTTGCAGAATATAGTTTCAGGTATGATGCCTCTTATCGAAAAAAAATAAAACAATTCCCCCTACTTCTGTATGAGGGTTAAGAGCCACTTAGTGTTGAATTTATTTTCCTTACTGGGGTGGGTGGGGTGGTGGGTTGGGGGGTATATTCATCATTTTTGCATTCATGACATGAAAAGGTGGGATGGCTTCTCGTGTTCTCATTTCAAGCGACTTCTCATGGAGACTGCCTCTATGAGTGTGTGGATGTGTACACAAAAATAATAGTAGTTGTCAGACAAGGAGGGCTATAGTAGCTGCTTACATACCCAACCAGAATAGAAGGGTATGGAATCACAAACAGTGGCGACCTCCTTCGGGATCCCAGCTGCTGCTCTATCTCTGAGACAATGAGCTCTTGGTTTGTCCTTTTTTGGTAAGCATCGTCCACTTTACTTCCATCTGATGCATACAGCAGATTATGAAAATAACATGAGCAGAGAACCATCACCTCTAAAAGCTTCAACAATTTAACATGCAAGAGTAGCGCATCATATCAGTACCAACATGAAGATCAGTTATCAGATGGAAATATTAGAATAAAACCATGCTCATGGGCACACAGATGAGAGCATCTATACAGACTCCCACATACCAACAATGAAAGAAATCTATATAACGAGTGAGGGAACATGAGATATAGTTATTTGAAGAAATTGTCAATCCTTGAAGGCTATGTAAATCCAGGGATTAGAACTTGCAAAGAGTAGGTAATTGAAACACATTCAACTGTTGCTGTACTGCTTGGCTTTTCCTTCATTGGTGTGCGTGTATGCGCGTGAGATGAGGGTTTTGAAAAGGAGAGTACTAAACCAGCCAGAGGATTAGTGCTCCTCCCATGCAAAATAAAGTGCTATCAATACAGAATTTCAGCCAAAGACTCGCGTAACTTGAGTACTTGACAGCTGATACAGGTTATAATGATACCTAATCTGCCACAAATGTAATAGGTGGTCGTTTAAAGAAGACTTCCTTCAATAAAATCTGAAGCAAACCAAGCTTCTGGTGCTCAACAGCTGAAACTAGAAGTTACGAAATATGATCTCCAACTATATGAACATCTATATCTATATACAAAAGAGAACGTAGGAGAGAGTACAAAACCCCCGCTATGATGTGTAAATTTGTGATTGGAGGTTTATGAATGCAAGTACACTTGGTGACCATACAACGCATATGTTTTTCTCAAAATTGCGCCAAAAATAAGGGTGTTTTTGGTATTTAGTTATTATGCAATAAAATAGAAATTCCGTTAAAAATGGCAAGAATATAGGAGAATATCTTATATTATTGTTGATAAAATCAAAAAAAACATATGATGTTTGTATAAATGGAACTTTAATAGCAAAATAATATTTCATTAATATCCTAACTCATTTATCTCAATAGTAGATCTTATCCAACAAATAGTGATATTTCTATTCCATAAATGCTTAAATAAATTAAAAATTAACATATTAAAAGATTCGTGCACCGCACGAGGGTTAATCTAGTTAAGGATATAAAACTGGACTATGGCCAGATGCCCAGATGAGGCATTGGCCATGCCACAATCCGTACTGAGCAGAGAATGTGATGTTTCACAGCAAGGGAGAAGGGGTGCATGACAGCACGAGATGAAGGTGTGTAGGGTAAATGAATGGCAGATTGTGGCGCAGGAAATTGTGGATGCAAGTGACTGAACAGAAGTCAGTACTACAATTGATCTGGGATAGGCTCTCTCTTCTTTCCTTCACAGAAACACAACTACAGTTAAGTGAGAGAGACTCCGTGCCCGGTTATCTGCGCGGCAAGACCAAGAGCAAGGGTTTAGCAAAATTCTTTCTCAGACTGCAGTACAAGTAGGAACTTTAAAGAAGTAGGACCAAAATAGCAAGTCAGCAAGAAGGGGACATTTTCAGGATGAAGGCCATAGTGCAGCTAATTTGAAAGAACAGGACCAGGATAATAGGTAACCCACTTCAGCAAGACAGACCAAGAGGCTGATGAAGAAGCCTTTCAGTGCCACTCCTTTGTGACGAATAATAAACTGGGTGATGAGGATAACACGGAGCGACGATCTCGATTATGAGGACACCAATTACCTAACTGAGAACAATGTATTCCTAGATGTGCTCAAAATAGGCAGCGACGATCAGGAATTTGGGTCCAAAACACTGGTGGCACCTTTGCGGAACATCCAATTGTATAATGAGGACGATGCGGGACCTATCCATTTAAAAGGGACCAAGGAAGAGTTGTTCAAGAAAGAGAGAGTTCATCATCAAACTCCACGCTCTGTCAAAGAGAGCAGGGACAAGGAGAAATGTTTTGTGGGCTTCGAAAGACAGGGAAATACACAGCCAGCCCCACCAACCATGGAATACTGGTAGGCGGTAGCATCTATTTTTGCACCATTTAACTCTAGGCAGTAGGGAAGCTCACAACCGCGGCAATGTACTTTTGGCAGCAACAGGGGTGAAGCTCGCCGATGCCATGAGAAAAGTTATCACTCTCTCCTTACTAGAAGAAAAAGGATATCACTGTCGCTTCCAAGGTTTACTCCAGGAGAAGCAACCATAGCTGAAAACTTTTTAAGTTTTAAGTCCAGTAAAGACGACAATGCACAAAAAAATAAGGGGTTTCCTGCGGTGGAAATCAGTCTTTTGGGGACACCTTATCTTCCATATTCCCTCCCTTTGTTCTAGAAGATATCTTGTCCTATTTGTGTTCCTTGTACTCCATCTAATTTTTCTTCTATCGATCTAAAAACTAAAGGACATGAAACTGGAACAGTCAGCCATACCTCTCAAACCAGATGACACAGCACCAGAGGGCTGTGATGGGCTGGCTGGGTCACCAACAGTTGTCACTGCACTACTAGACGACTCCCTATAGTCGCTCATGGTGGATTCAGCAGATAATGCCTCACAAATGGTCCCTGCATCTCCAGATTGACGACCTCTGCACCAATCAATCACAGATAAAGGGCCATCTGAAGTGCCAAATGCAGATTTCATGGTTGTACGTACATCAGACAGCAGCAAACTTATCATCAATGAGGCCTGAACCTGAAAAGCGTTTTTGCACATGTTTTTAACTGTCACATATTGGAAAACTAAAATTTTGAACCAAATTATCATATGGATAAAGGATAGAAAGACATCAAAGTATAAACTGTTCTTTTGGAATACACACAAAAGAATCAAAATATCATAAGAACTTACATCGGTGGAAAGGGGATCAAGCAATTGCACACCCGCAATGTCAAAAGAATGGCAAGATGCCAAAACGCCTCCACAACCTGCATGAACCATACCAGGCCCACAGCAAAAACCACGCCTCCACTGCTCTTGCAAAGCAAGTGAGCCATAAGGGCCATCAGCACATTCACCATCCAATGCCACATCAACAAATGAGGCAGCTTGTTGGACAAGTAAAGGTAAGGCATCAAGAAAATCTTGAAGCGGCTGTCTTCGCCCGTACAAATTCATGGTTTCCTCCTTATATGACTGATGAGATAATGACGAAAAGACATCAGCAGAAGGTGTATTAGCAGGTTTTGCATTCTTAGGTGCTCCAACAGCACGCCAAACACCAATAGGTGCATTAAAAGGACCATCCAGAACGCCTCCATCAAGATCACCAGCTATTCTAACTGGTATAGACTCCTTCTTCACTTCACTTTTGCAAGTCAAGTTGTCTGTGATGCTGCTTGGTTCATCAGGAAGTTGACTTAGCCCGGCGCTGCCCACCAATCTGTCCCGGACAGTAGAAGTTCGATTATCAGCAGATAATAGTGTATGCCTTGTCCTGCACATAGAAGCCTGGAACATAAGGCATTCAAGTTCAGCCGCAGGTACTGTTGTTTGAGTTAGTACAAGATGCTTGGCACCATTAGCTACTTCGCTCGTCACACTCTGGACAGACTGAAGCGCAGTTGACGAGTTGAAACCGGAGAGCAAAGAAACAGATGCTCCCTCAGATGTTATAGCTGAGTTGTATACAATAGACTTCTTATCCACACTATTTTCGACCTGAGTGTATAATTTCTGGAGAACAGTGCCAACGTCATGTTTTCCAGGCTTCTCTGCAGCTCCACTTGTGCAAGGAGAGGAAGGTGGTGTTGCCCCATAGAAATAGTTATTCCCACTTGAATTTATACTCTCTGCTTTCTGAGATTTAGGCAGGTATGGACTTCTAAAAATGGTTGATGAGATCTCACTTGACGGGGTGTCAACTGCTCCATATTCTGGGGCAAAATTCAACAATGCTTCAGCTTTCATCACATGGTCAAACTCACTTGCTGGAGTTGCTGCTGCGCAAGTCACAGGAGCAGATGATGTAGTACTTTTTGTGGCTTCTTGAACAGTACTAACACACTCTTCAATAACTGTAGGAGGGTT
The DNA here is from genome assembly GCA_900322205.1 of Kewa caespitosa. Classification (NCBI taxonomy): domain Eukaryota; kingdom Viridiplantae; phylum Streptophyta; class Magnoliopsida; order Caryophyllales; family Kewaceae; genus Kewa; species Kewa caespitosa. The sequence goes on from ONZA01021267.1 coordinate 5,556, forward strand.
GAAGCTCTCAAAAGTTGGAAATCCCACTGGTAAAAGCATTGGATCTGGAACATCCAGTACCGTCGCTGAGGGACTGCCACCTCCATCTCCACATTCTTGTCCAGGAAAAACCAATGTCTCAGACTCTGCAGTTCCTGGGGGCTTCCCCAAGAAAATAATGCCAACACCATTAAGACAAATATAGAAAGCGTAACTAAAGTGACTGTAAGCAATGACCTCCATAACTCTGGACATCCATCAGACATAAATCAGTGATCATCATCAGCAGCAGCAATTCAGCATTCACACAGACGGCAGCTGGCAGTCAACAAGAGACTATCAGGGTGTGTTGTTCTGGGTGGAGGGAAGGTTTAACAGACACGAAAGTCATTCAGCTGCTCAAGCACAACGATCACGTTATAGAACTCTGGGTTTGCAACAGCAGAAGGCATAACTAAGGAGAGTTTCATGGATTTGACTACCTATTGCAACAAGGAACACCTTTTGTTTTGAGATCCTATAACCCAGACTCCATAAAAAAAAATCACACTAGGCTAGAAGTGTCACTGGGTTTGCCAAGGATTTTCAAATGAGTAATACTATGGTGATACGGCTCTAAGAAATGCACCTTAACATGTTCACGCCATTAACTTACCACAGTGACGGTTGTGATCAAACTTTCAAGGCTTTATGCAGTTATATCTGTAGAAGCTATAGCAAATGACATACAGAAAACTTCTCACTAGTTTGTGGGCCTTCACAAAACTGGAACATCCCACTAATTTTAAAAAGTGAACAGGAAGGTGACAGCAGATCCTGCCGAAGTTCAAAACAAGTAGGAGCTCAACCGGGAAAAGTCAAAGTATTGGAATTTGGGGCATAGCTCACTGTGCAAAGGTTTAAGATTTATTTTTTTTAGAAAAAGGAAAACTTTTGTCAGACTAATGAGAGAAAAAGAAACAAATATAATGAGGACAAGGTATCCTCAAAAAAATCAGAACCCAACAGCAATAAAAAGCCTAATGCTACAGAAGTCTACAAAAAATCACTTCCAATGCAAGAAATCCCTCTTAAGCCATGCCCATCGTGATTAATAACGAACTTTACATTCTCCAGCTGTCTATCTTCGAACCCAGCACTTGCAATAAGTTAAATATGTCAAATCGGATAATTAAATCCAGAAGGTAAGCTGTGAGTAATACCCACGAGTGCTTCTCCCACAAGGCAACAACTTTATCGTAATCATAACTGCAATGAGAGCTCTGTTAAGAGGACTCAACTCCAAAGAGATGTAATGACACAACTCATTAGTATACTAGGAAGATTTATCACAAATTCTCAAGCCAATGCCAGGATGACAGATGAACACTTTCTAGGAAGACGAACGATATCGCACTGGAAGTGTTATGACCTCTGTATTTGACCAAAGTCCAATTGTCTCACTTGATACATCCAAATATACACGTCAAGAGGGACATTTTGTTTTTTACCCCCGTTTTCCCTTCTTTCTTTTGTTCATAAGAAGAGTCGAGAAGAGAATCAGCAACTCGGTCAACGGTAAATCATGGAAATGCCAGAGTAACAACACAGGACACACAGTCAAAAGAAAGAAAAATGAGAAGAAAGTAATGATTGCAAGTTGCACAGAAAAACTACATGAACAATATCTATGAAAATATCCATTTCATGGACATTCACAGAACGATATAACTATGCATAAAATTGATAACTTTTTTTGCAAGGCCTCAAGAGGAAGGAGTGCCAATGCTTCATTTACCAATCTGATCCCCCAAATAAAGAGTAATTCTCAAATGAGGGCAAGGATTTACCTAGGTACAACAGAACAGGAATACAATTCCCCACAGATGAAAACACCTAGAGCGTAGTAAAGAATACCTCTCCAAATGGCAAAGCGCCATTTTCAAAGAAGTCGCCAAAGTCGCCAAACTCTGAGAGAAGAGCTTGGATATCCATGCCCCCACCTCTGTCCTCATCATCCCAGTCCCAGTTTGATCCCATTTGATCATTTGCTATTCCGCTGACGCCTGAATTGTGGTAATCTTGAGCAGGTGCATTTATTACACTACCTGCTTGATTGAATGAATCTTCTATCCCTGTCCGAGAACGTTTCGAGCCCTGTGTCAAATAGTACATTTCATCAACAGTTATAAATTGCAGCCGGGACCGTCCAGAGAGACAAATGCAAACCACTTCGATAGAATATCATCATTGTACAGATTAATCAGAAGCCACCTGACCTGTTTAGGACCATTGATCTCCATTGGGCCCACCGATGACAAACCAGACTGCCTGCCAGTTAAGGAATCAGCATCAGCTTCAAGGTCATCAGATGTTGCCCTGGTTTTACAGTCACTATCACTTGAACTGCTGCTTAAGCTGCTGATGCTACTACTGTTGCTATTGCTACTGCTGTTAAGGCCATGCCGCCAGGGAATACCATCAGAGTCAGACCAAGAATCATCCACAATATTTTCCTCATCGCCACTGCTTGAACAAAGAATCAAATGCAGAAAGCTTAAATTGAGACAATAGCTCAAGTCGAATAAATGAGGAAAAATATTAGAGGCAGATTCTTGTTTAAGTTTATATTTTCTAATTTCTGGTAACGTACATTGTTCAATTGAATAAGAAGAGAAAAAGAAACACTAACAGGAAGATCCTGGAGTGTAGAGAACTGGAACTTTAAATGTAGGAAAAAAAAAAAAAAAAAAAACTTCAGTCAATACCATATTGATTATTGTTTCAAGAGATAAAATATTTTGCAAATATAAAGTAAGATTATTTTTGCAAGTATCCCTTCAAGCAGCAGAGGACAGACACACCATTAAACACCCAGAGCACACATAGTCAAAGATGGCAACTAACAATTATTTACCCCAACAAACACATGACAAGATAAACAATTGAAGCAGGCTAACTCATGGAATTTGCCCATGAAGGCACAAGGTAAAGCTGAAGCAATTTAAGTCCAAAAGCAAGAGTAAAACATAAATAGAAAAGGAAGAGCATATTCAATATGCAGGAACTTGAAAGTGGAAGGGACCAACCGATACATAAAGAGTGTCGAACTAGACAATGAAAGCCCTGACCAATTTTGTAGCCAAAATCTGTAGAAATTGAAGGATCAGCTGACACACCAGAAATATTTTCATCATAAACGAGGACAGGGAAAAGAATTGATTGAAAGGAACACAAAAGGAAAACAGGAACACAGAAATATTTCCCAAGAATCAGCACAGGGATAATTATTCACATAATCCTAGTTATATACCCCATAAATTCAACCTTCCCACCAAAGCAGGAGCATCTGTTTATTTGTTGTTCATCAAGTCTATTCCAGCATCATAGGTTATTTTGACAGTCAGAGCCGGATGAAGACAGGAACAAATGATAATTACTACCGAAGGCACTAAAACAATTTCATGCTCGTCCAGCAAGCAATAGAAAACAGTTAAATGCACCTTTTCAAAGAAGATTTTGCTTGTGATGTTTGAGGAACAGGAACAAGTACAGCTTCACAAGGGTAGATGAATGTCTTTTCACACCCAGCAGCATCGTCTGTGGATCTTTTTATTTCACCTCTAGCAACACAGGAAATGTTGGAATTGGACTTAAGCTGATCTCTCTTTTTATTTGCAGAAAATATGCAACCAAGGGTAACTTCAATGTAGCAGGCCTGCCCCCGCAACTTGCAACCAAAAGCTTGAGTAACAGGGTATGGTAAACCCACTAATCCGCCTGACAGTCTTGATATGCCAGACCTGGCCAATAGCACAGAAACAGCTCAATGGCAGAGACCGACTCCGGGAAGACCAAATTGATAATCTTGATCCATAAAGTCAAGTAAAGGAGTTGAACCAATTATATAAACCACATGGTATATCAAGATGAATCATCTTATTGAGCTTACCCCATATAAACTTGCTTCACAAGATCACTTGAACAGCATCCAGTAACATTCCCACGCATTCCATGAGGAGAGACTATAACTGCAATGTCATAAGCTACTAATATAAGCATACCATAAGACATGCATCGGTTTACAATCTGACAACAAAGCATCAAACTGAGGACGAAAAGGAATATAATGTACTGACATTGCAACCTCAACAACAATGACAATACATTGTTGAAACCACCCCAAGCAGGATCTGGGGAAGTGAGGGCGTAGAACAAGTAGGGAAAGATCTTGGCTGGGACTCAAGTGCCCCCCACCCCACCCAAAATAAATAAATAAAAAGTACTTAAACATGAATAATATGATTCTCACTTCATCGAATATGAATATAATATATATATGGCATGCTGGCCCGATGGTCATACCTACGGAAGAAGTTAGAACCAAGGTCAAAGGTTCAAGCCTTGGTTACCCCAAACATTTATCACAAGCTCCTGAAGCAACTAAGCTTCCCTGTGAGCTAGAGGTTTTCATTTACCTTGCTGGATGCTAAACTTCATATCAAGCTTCCAGACTCCACAAGACGATATCGGACTTGATGTTTTCCAGCTCTCGGCTCTTTCGCCTAAGGTAAGCCTTAGAGCCAAGAGTGGCCCACTCTCCTCTATCATCAGCTTGGTTTAAAAAGCGCGCCTCAGGCGCGCTTAAGCGCGAGGCGACCCAAGGCGGTGGCCCGATCGCTTCACCTAGCTCAAGGCGAGAGGTGTGCCGGAGGCG
>ONZA01021325.1:0-11500 GCA_900322205.1 Kewa caespitosa
AAATGTTCTAGTTTGGGCCCTTATGCACCATGGGCCCTGGGCGGTCGCACCTCCTGCCCTTGCCCCAGGGCCGGCCCTGTACAATGGTGACTCCTCAAGAGATTACACTTTGTAGGGTCAAACACGAAAGACATATTAAAAATTTGACATTAACTATTTTATTCACTTTATTTAAGTTATTCTTCATATTCATGCATGTCGTGTGGAGACTCCTATGACAAGTTGAGGAAGCACTCATAAGACCCCGTATATCGCATGAAACATCTCGGGCGGCACCCACTCTATCAAATGCCGATACATATCGTTTGGTATCCACCCGTTTCATTGTCTTTTCCATAAAACTCGGAAGCTAACCATATTGAGACTTCTCATTGCATCCATCCATATGCTATGTGAACCTATATGCGCATAAAATATTCTTGGACCAATCATGTTAAATTTAAAAGATATTCAAAGTGGAAACCCACCTTTCGTCACGTAACTCCATAGAAGTCATCACCTCCAGTTATATTTCAATAATGAGATAAACAATACTCCGAGTTATTTCCGTCCCAATTGTTGTCAATAGTGGTAGAAGAATTTCTTTCTACTTGTCGTTTTCAATTTCAAGACAGGTAACATGCCCGGGTCACCCATTATAGCACTCGTTATAGTTCATGATGTGGAAAGTCACCCCAAAACTACCAAAAGAGTGGACAGTCCCATCCCATTTTAGTCCGTGGAAGAAGGAACGTCCCCATTATCCATTATAGCAGCCATTATATTCCATGATTGAGAAAATGATACTCTACCAAACACATGTGAGAGAGAGAGAGAGAGAGAGAGTGAGAGAGAGAGAGAGAGAGAGAGAGAGAGAGAGAGAGAGAGAGAGATGATACTCTACCAAGCACATGAGAGACAGAGAGAGAGAGAGAGAGAGGACAAGAGGAGAGAGGAGAGGGAATTACCTCCAGGAGAATAGAAGTTTAATAGAGTGAGGGCTAAAATGTGTGAGGCAAACACGAAGGGTAATGGTAAACGATGGACTTAAGGCAGTTGAGTTGAGGGGCTTAAGTCACTCACACATGTTGATGTTTGTTTCCCTTTCCCTCCTCAAAAACCAAATGGTTGTTTCCTTTTGTTCACATCGAGAGATGACAAAAAAAAAAAAAAAACGATTCTTTCGAGAAGATTATTCACACGTGACATAGTTTTGATTATTTTATTGTATCTTTTGCTAGTAGAGTACACAAAAACGTGGCCAACATGGGTACCATTTTTTATTTATTTTTATACAAAATCACATCTTCTTTAACTTTTGAACTTTCATTTAGAATGCACAAGAGAGAAAACATTTCTGATGTACTGTGTAAACATTAGTAACCATTTAAGAATTAGTTCATACATATTAATAGTTTAGAAAATTACATACCCTCTATTTTTGGGCAAGGAGAAAGTCTCTTATCGATCGCATCTAAGGACATCTTCTAACACAACCTCGAGAAATTTACAAATAATTTGTGTGGTTACTCCCTAACCCCAGAGGCTTAAACATGTGACACAATATATACTCCGTAGTAAGTTGAAAGTATTTAAGTGTATTGTGGCTTGCCTTTTCTTAAATTTTGCAGCTTTGAACAATTAATTTAGGTTAAAACAGCTCCATGCAGCAACAATTTTTAGTGCTAGGGTATGTGAATTAAGATGAATTAAATAGTAGTTCAAATTATAATTAATATTAAGTTGAACTGAACAATATAATCTACAAACGGACAAAACTACTCTTACAAGTTGAGGTCTAAAATAGTTCAGTTTTAGCTATAAACTATCCAATTTAGCTCACCTCTAAACGAGCAGTCCCTAACACATAAACATTGTGGAATAGTTGTAAGGCTATAGCCCATACTCCATAGTCCATAACTATTAGTGAAATCAGACGATTTTTATCATCTACATGTCCCGAATAAACCAAAAGACAAAAGAACATAATAATGTTTGCTTGGAACAGCTAGACTGACCTTCTAGCAGTTTGTCAGCATAATAAGTAACTAGTTTTCATGCCCTCGTAATGCGATTACCCCTGTATAAATCAAGTACAATAGTTAACAGAATGAAGAGATATCAAATTATGAAACAAATACTTAATCCCTCAATTAATGCTTGCATCCACAATTTTTATTTTTCCTGTTAAAGTTTTTAACTTCCTCTACTTGTCTTGTTAGAATGCTTCTAACTAGGGCTGACGACACGATAACCTGACACGAATCCAACACAAAATAAATGGGCTTGGATCAAGGGTCCTGACCCATTTAATTGAATGGGTCAACACAAAACCGACACGATAAATATTTGGGTTAGGTTCGGGTTGAACTTTTCAACCCAAAATCAACCCGCTTTAACCCATTTAAATAAAGTTTGAGCGGGTTGATCCATTTACACACTTAAGTGGCCAACTGACTGAATAAAATTTAAAATTTTAGTGACATCACACAATTAAAAAAACTAAAAAAAATGAAAGACCCAAACGCTAACCAAATATGACTATAGTGCCCTATATTTCTCCTCTTTTTTTTATTTTGTTCTTAGACAAGGCTCTAATTTATTTTTAAGGTGTGATTTTCATAACGAAATCTGGTTGGAATTTTATTTCTTCAATTCAAAAAAAATATAGAGTAAAAGGTAAGCAGTAAATAGGTCTTTTTTAGGTGGGCCGTTTATTAACTGGGTCGGGTTAGGTTGTGAGTTCCTCACCCGTTTCATAATTGCATCGGTTTTCGGTAAGGGGTTGTCCAACCCGTTAAATCTTGACACGAACATGAATCCGACATGACTCGATATGTATGCCACCCCTACTTCTACCATTATCTTTTTCTTTTCTTTTCTTTTTCTTTTGGGATTTTCTTTACGGTACATATGTGGTTCAGACATTTCTACATAGTACCTTTCTTAAACGACGTTTAGACAAGGTACACCTTAAGTATGTAGAAATTGAGTTATGTAGCCTAAATACCTAGAAACCATGACCGTTTTGTCTTTGCTGTTAAGTGTTCATTGCAACTTGACGATTTTGCCCTTTAGCCCTCCCATAACACCTATTTCCCTCCATCTTCTTTCTCAATCTGTTTTCCCTCCATTTTCTTTCCCTCTTTTAAATTCCCTCCATTCTTTTCCCTCCTATTCTTTATATCTCACCCAACCTCCAAAATCTGGTTGTATCTCCCTTTTTTCTCCATTTTTTGTCTTCCTCTCTCACCTTTGTCCTCTGGTCTACTCTCTCTTAATTGGATTCATGAAGTTCTGCATCAAGCTACTATTAGCGTGGCGAATCTGTTTTGAAGCTATGAAAATAGAATTGCAATTTTCATCCACCTAGGCATGCTGGCTTGTTTATTTTTAGGTCATCCAAGAACCCTAATTCAGCTTACTTCAAGTGCAGAATTTGTAGGTATTGGATCTGGGTAACTATTCCCCTCGAGACGAAAATGCAATTTTTTGGACATTCTGAAAAACAAAATAGAGCATACCAACAACAAATTATAAGCATCCCATTTTCGTAATATAAGTAACTAAAAGAAACGAAATTTCGCTCAAAAATTGTAACAAATGTACTGATAACACTGTACAAGGGCATATTATTAATGTTTGGAGCATAATTAGGGTATTAACATTCAAAATTCAAACACTTTACAATTATCAATCTCAAACCCTGAAAATTCACATGCAAAAATCAATAAATCACAAACATTTGAGTAGAAATCAAACTAACATGTAAAGGCACCAAATTTCTTGATTTCGCACTCCATTGTAGCTTCAAGGTGACGATCTTCAAAAAAATTCTTTGAAAATGGAAATTCTTCAATAAAAAGGGATTCAGGGTGAGATTAGGGTTTCAAAATTAAAGGGAAAAGTGCAATTTTGGCTTAGTTATGAGCGATTTTGGCTTAGAATTTTAAAATTGGTGTGATTTTGTAGATGGATGGACAAATTTTGGGAAAATTTTAGGGTTTAGTTTTGAAACAGAGTAAAACAGTGGTGGGACAGGAATGAGGCAGCAGGTTAACGTTCGAGTGTTTGATTCAACAGGGGAAGGGGTATAACGGTTCAAAAACATAAATGTTTAACACCGTTAGCAATAACAACGGTATTTAGGTTACATAACTCAATTTCTATATACTTAAGCGGTACCATGTTTATAGGTCGTTTAAGAAAAGTACTATGTAGAAATGTCCAAACCACATGGGTACCATATTGAAAATCCTTTTTTTTTTCTTTGAAAGAAGTTACATCAACATGGAAGATAGAGAGAGATGTGAGAGAATGACAATTGGAAAACAAACTGCCTACTTTTTTTTTCCTTCCTTGTTTTTGGCATTAAAAAAAAATAGACACTAAAATCCTATCCGGCCTGCTTGCTTGATATATGACATAGACAATAGTGTTGAGAGTCTTCGTCTAATCTAGAGAGAGAAAGGAATCGGATTTGATGAATGGAATCAGAATGATACAATTAATAGTGGGCAAGTTATGTTCGCAGAGACGAGTGACACAAGTAAAGTATTCCCCACCCTTTGCTCTTCTCCCAGTTTTTCTCGTGCTCCTTCTCTCAAGTTAAATCTCAAAGTTTTGTCACATTAAGTCACATTTCTTTAGAGATTCTTATGAGTAGTAATTTTTATATAATATGGCAGATGTTGTAGCATTTGTCAGGCCACCAATGCATTGCTAAAATGTATTTGATTGGAGTTGTTAATTAGTACTTGAATAACATGTCATCCATATGACTACATCTCTATGTACTCATTTGTATGATCATGAATTAATCTTTTCTGTAGTTTGCCTTATTGCTCCTTAATTTGTTTCTGGGACAACGTTATTGTACCCGAGAAATATTCCTAAAATTAAGTTCAAATCCAGTAGTTGAATTAATGTTCACATGATATTTGGCTGGTCTTTTCCACTCACAAGCTAGACTCTTGTTCCTTGCAGGTTCCTTGAAGATCCCCTACGTCTTTTTCACAAATGGTACTTCCTTTTCAGCTAGAATTTCACCATCTTAATACTCTGCTTTAGCATTGTTTATCTCCCAAACTCTAAGTATTATATTGTTGGGTCCCTTCGAAATTGAGGTATTACCAATATAATAAATAAAGTAAACATAGATGGCACTAGGTGCATGCCCCAGCTACTAATGAATCGAATGCCATCAATTGATGGGGTGATGAAACTTGCATGCACTAATGTTAATTCAAGTGTTATTACGTACGTTAGCTCCTATGGTGTAATGGTCCTTCGTTTGGGAGTTTTATCATTAATGAGAATTAACTCCAAAACATGTTTGTACAGTGAACTAGCTCCATTTTTTCTTTTATAAATAAGAGGCTCATGGAATGACAAATTCATTCAATCCACAACAAGTAAGAGACGTCCACATTTGGGTGCGAAAGTTTGAGAGGATTCTTATCTTTGAAACTTGTGAGTGTTTCACCTAGCTTATAGTGACAGATAATTTTTTATTGTTATGCTAGGGAAGACAAACATTTATAATCCCATTATTTTATAGTGGAAGTTTTAACAAACCTCAAGTCCTATTGTTTTTTCCTTGCTTTAGAGGGATTTCCACATAAAAATCTTGTGCCTCCATCCTATTATTCTTTGGCAGTTATTTATACTTCATCTTAACGACACTAAAGAAAAAAAAGGTTTTGCTTCCACAATTTATATTGCCACTTTTTGCTAATAGTGAAATAGAGCTAGGTTCGTGCCAATCAAATTCTTATGTGCTTTAATATGGAGAGTAACATCACTTATGATGGTGACATATTCAAACTCACGGCGGAAAATTATTCCAATTGGAGCCCATGATGGAGGACTATCTATATGTCAAAGACTTGCACGAGCCAATTGCAAATGCAAAGATGCCGACGGAAAAAAAATGATACTCAATGGACACATGTTAACCGTAAGGCCATACCATGATACAAAAGTACATTGATCGAAGAGTTTTCGAGCATGTGTCTGAATGCACAAAAGCTTTTGAGTTATGGATAAAACTCAAATTCCTCATTCGAAAAAAGATGCCTAAGGCACTTTTTGTATGACGGTTGGTGAAGTTAGAGTGTAAGGAAGGGAAAAACATGATTGAGCACTTGAACAATTTCAAAGGGCTCGTAAATCAGTTGACAAAAGTCGAAATGAAGATCAACGATGAATTACAAGCTTTATTTCCTCTTAGCTCGCTACTCAAGAGTTGGGATAAACTGGTTGTTACTCTTAGCAACTCAACACCAGAAGGCAATCTCACATGGATACCATTACTGATAGTCTGTTAAATGAAAAGGCCTAGGAGAAATGATCGTGGTACATGTGTCTAGTCTGAGGCCAATCTCTTTGAGAAATGGGGATGAATTGATACCCAAGGAAGACGCAACAACAAGGGTCGAGACAAGTCTAAAGATCGGTCCAAGTCACGGACCAGAGTCGTGTGTTACTACTATGGAAAACTTGGTCACAAGAAAAATGAATGGCAAAAGCTCAAGAGGGATCAAAAGACTGGGAACGTCAAAGCTGATTAGATAGATACCAAGAACAAAGCTGAGGCAAGTACTATTACTGTAGCACTGAATGAAAATGATGCTGTCTTTATCGGAGAAGACAACTACTTGAACGTCGCCTATGGCGATAGTTCATTGGTTGTTGATTTGGATGCCTCCTTCCATGTCATACCACATGAAGGTATCTTTTCATCATACCAAAGTGGTGACTTTTGTACCGTCAAAATGGAAAACCAAGTTACAAGCAAGATTGTAGGCATAGACAATGTTTCAAGGAGTACTGACACTGGATGCAAGATCGTGCTAAAGGATGTGAGGTGTGTACCAGACATGCATCTCAATCTCATATCTGTCACAAAACTAGATGATGTTGGTTTGATGAACCACTTTGGTGAAACTAAATGGAAGATTACCCAAGGAAGTCTAGTCATGGATCGAGAAAGAAGGAAAGGTTCCTTGTATGTTGCACAAGGAAAGTTATGTAAGGGGGATGCTAATGTTATCGATGGAAACTCAAGCATAAAGTTGCGGCATAATAGGCTAGGCCACATGAGCAAGAAGGGAATTTGGATCCTCTCCAGGAAAGAATTACTCACCAAGATCAAAGGTAAAACTATTGAGTCGTGCACTGATTGTTTTTCATAAGAAGTCATCTCGACTTAAACACATGAATCATATCTTAGATCTAGTTCATACCGATTTATTTCCAATGATGTAGAAATCACAGGGTGATGCATTATACATCTTCATATTCATCGATGATCCTTCAAGAAAAGTTCGGGTGTTTCTTTTTAAAACTAAAGACTAGGTACTTGAAGCATTCAAGGAGTTTCATGCGAAGGTTGAACGTGAGACCGGTCAAAATCTTAAATGTGTTTGATCTGACAATGGTGGAGAACATAGAGGTCCTTTTGAGACATGCTGCACATCTCATGGCATAAGACTCGAAAATACACCGCCCAAAACACTACAACTGAATCGTGTTGATGAGAGAATGAACCGGACCATTGAAGAGAGAGTTTGATGCATGCTCTCTCATGCCAAACTATAAAACTTATATTGGGGTGAAGCTGTAAATACCACTATCGACATAATCAATTTATCTCCTTTAGCTCCTTCGGATGATGACATCCCAAAGGAAGTCTGTTCACAAAAGCAGGTCTCTTACACTCACTTGAAAGTTTTTGGATGTCGAACGTTCGTTCATATTCCTAGAGAATGCAGCAAGCTTGATGCAAAGTTAAAGGAATGCATATACCTTGGTTCACCAAGAGATGAGTTTGTCTATCGATTGTGGGATCCAATTGAAAGAAGATTGTCACAACCAAGGATGTTGTATTCTTTGAGGATCAAACTATTGAAGATTTCAAAAGTCTGGAGAAGTCCAAACTTAGAGTTGTACATTTTGATTTCAAATAATCCCCTATAGTATAAGACAATATACATGGAGACATGCATGAAACCAATCATGATGATACTCGAGCTAGATGATGTTGACAATGACGAGAAGTTATTAGAATCTACCAAGTCGGAACCTCTTGACTCCAAAGGTGACGGAACTCAGGCGTTCCACAAGAGAAAGATGATCTTCCATTAGATATTCTTCAAATGAATACCAACTCATGATTGAGCAGGATCCTCAAAGTTATGAAGAAGCTATGACTGATAGCAACAAGCAAGAATGGGACAAATCCATACAAGAGAAAATGGAAGCTTTGAATTAGAATCACACCTACGATCTAGTGGAGACGCCTAAGGGAAGACTTGTCTTGAAGAACAAATGGGTCTACAGAATCAAGTCTGAAGAGAATAACCAAAAACCAAGGTACAAGGCACGAATTGTTACCAAGGGTTGTAACCGAAATAAAGGCATCAACTTTGAAGATTTTTTCTGCGGTGGTGAAGATGTCATCTATTCGAGTTGTTCTTGGTCTAGCTGCCAGTTTAGATTTGGAGATTGAACAACTCGACATGAAAACTGCCTTCCTACATGGATACATAGAGGAGGAGATCTACATGGAACAACACGAGAGTTTCAAAGTTCCAGGCAAAGAAGATTTGGGTTGTTAGAAAATCCTCTATGGTACAAGATGTTTGAATCCTTTATGATTGAAAACAAGTTCAAGAAAACTTTCACATGCCATTGTGTTTCTATGAAGATGTATGCTAGAGGTGATTTCATCATACTACTATTGTACGTCAATGACATGTTAATTGTGGGGCAAGACAAATAAAATTGATGCCCTTAAGAAGGCCTTAAGCAAGTTCTTCACCAAGAAAGATTTGGGACCAGCAAAGCAGATCCTTGGAATGAAGATTACTTGAGATTGATCAAAGAAGTTGTTATGGCTATGCCAAGATAAGTATGTTAAAAAAGTCCTTTAGAGGTTCAACATGCACAAGGTAAAAGCTATGAGCAAACCACTTGCTGGACATTTCAATCTCATCATACAACAAATTCCAACAAGTAAGAAAGAGAAGGAAGAGATGAAGAAAATTTCTTATTCATTAATAGTATGCAGTCTCATGTATGCCATGATATGCACTCGACCCAATACTATTTATCTTGTTGGTGTTGTAAGCCAATTCTTGTCGAATCCTAGAACGTAGCATTGGGCTGCAGTAAAATAGATATTTTGATATCTCCAGGGTATGACCAAGAGGTGCTTATGCTTTGGTAAAGGTAAGCATGTGTAAAAAGGATACATGAATGCAGATTTGGCTGGTGATGTTGATTCCAGGAAATCCACATCACAATACTTGACTACTTTTGCAGGGGAGCTACGTCTTGGCAGTGTAAGCTCCAGAAATGTGTTGCTCTGCCTACCACAAACACTGAGTATATAGCAATCACAGAAGCATGTACAGAAATTTTGTGGATGAAAAACTTCTTGCTAAAGTTGAGCCATGAGCAAGAAAGGTATGCGTTACAATTCGATTATCAAAGTGCTATACACTATGAACTTCATTATCTGAGCCATGAGCAAGAACTTTATGCTTCACTTTCGATCCAAACATATTGTACTTCATTATCATTAGATTCAAGATGTTCTGGAGGAGAAGCTTCTATAGCTTGATAAGGTCCCCACCAAGGAGAATTTGCCTAATATGATGACCAAGCCGATTCTGTTAAAGAAAATTGATGAGTGTCATAGTGGAGCCGGTGTGGTGATTCCCCAATTAGTTCGGGAAGGGAAAGATTTATTGGGTCCCTTCATAATTGAGGGATTACCAAAAGAATAAATAATGTAAAAACAAATAAAAGGAAGAAACCTCCACTGTCCCATGGGGATGTCACTAGGTACATGTTTTAGGTACTAATTAAATTGAATGCCATCAACTTAAGTGGTGATGAGAGTTGAATGCACTAATGCCAATTCAAGTGGTATTACATGCATGCGTTAGCACCAGTGGTGTAATGGTCATGCGTTTTGGGAGATTTAGTATTAATGGGAATTAAACCCAAATTATGTATGTATGGTGAACCAGCTCCATTTGTTCTTTTATAAATAAGAGACTCATGGAATGACCAATTCATTCAATCCACATTTGAGTCAGGAAGTTTAAGAGGATTCTCATCTCTCAAACTTGTGAGTGTTCCATCTAACTTTTGGTAAGAGATAGTTTCTTATTGTTATCTATCCTAGTTGGTGAGAATTAGAATGGTACCCTCTAGTTTGTGCTAGAGAAGACAAACACTTGCAATCGCATTATATTATAGTGGAAGTTTTAATGGACCTCCGATCTCGTGACTTTTTCCTTCATTTTAGAGAATCATTTTCCATGTACAAATCTTGTGTCTGCATCCTATTATATTTGCGAACTTATTTCTAGTTCATGACTTTTTCCTTCATTTTAGAGAATCATTTTCCATGTACAAATCTTGTGCCTACATCCTATTATATTTACGAACTTATTTCTAGTTCATTTTAACTACAGAAAAAATAAAAAAGGTTTCGCATCCGTAATTTCTATTACCACTTTATAAAAAACACACACATACGCGCGCGCGCACACACACACGCACATATATATAATATAAAATTAGGATCACATGAGAGCACCTTCTTATGGTGAGAGCATGAGAGCAAATCAAGGCCTTTAAATTCATTTATCCTAGGGCTAAGATTTAACCAAGGAAAAAAAATAGCCTTTGGGGCGATGGCTTTTTTTTGTGATTAATGCAAACTTTGTTTTTTTGTTTTTTCTAAATTTTCTTCCCCTTCATCGTAACTACACACTCTGCTCCAAGATCCATCTTTGGAACCCGTTTATGTCGTCGCCACGGGTGCTCGCTGGAACCCATTTCGTGAAGCAGGGGTCAATTACTTCCACTTTTCCCCTCCCCCATTTCCCTCTCATCCTTCCTTCCTCTCTCTACCACTCGCCTACCACTCGCTCACCAAACAATCGTCCCCGAATCTCCCTCCACCACCCACACCCATTATCTCATCTCTCTCCTCCACTAACTTAGCACCAGAAAATGTGCAATTGGTTGTTAAACCTCCATGAGGCAGCTCATAGTGGGGTGGCTTATAGATTTATAATGTGGCGATGGTGGGTTTTGGCTGTCATGGTTGTGTTGGAGGTAATCGAGATGGTGATGGTTCCTGGAGGAAGTGTAGTGGTGATGGTGGTGGTGGAGCCGTGGAAAGAAGTGAGGTGGTGATGGTACTTGGTGGTAGGGGTTAAATGGGTGACTTTTTTGTTAACGTAGGGGAAGACTTTGGCGATGAAAGAACATCTCTGATAGTTACAAGAGGTGACTTTGATGCTCCCGAAGGATGACTAATGGACTTACATTGGGTGACTATCGTACTTGCAATACGTGACTATCGTTTAAGAAAATGATGCCTATCGTCTAATAAAATTGTGACTAAAATATGATCTCACGCTCTCACCATAAGGATTGATCTCATGTGATCCCAACCCCATACATACATACATACATACATACATACATACCTATA
>ONZA01021371.1:0-12477 GCA_900322205.1 Kewa caespitosa
TATGGACATGTGATTGATAATTGCATGTGTAAGATTGTATATGGTAACTTGTCGGTTTAATGTTGGTTGTTGAGATGGATTTCATAAGAAATAATAGTTGTGGATTTTGATTAGCTTGCATGATATATATGCTTGCAATGGTTTTGATATCTAGCTAAATTATTAATCGCTTATATTATGTTAATGAGGGAAGAAGCCAATAGTGGGTACCCTGGAATACCCCTAGTGGTGATGAACTTGGGCATTGATTCTTTGTCAAATGGTTTGGAAGGCCTACTCGGCTCATGGCTAGTATAAACTAGACTCCGGGTAGGACTATGGTTTGGATGACTTACTTGGACATAGGGCTAGTTTTGACTAAATTTCAAGTAGGCCTATGGTATTGAAAGAGTCATCTCTACTTGGATGCATGGCTAGTTTTGACTAGACCTCAAGTAGGAGGTATGCACATTAAGACTAGATATTGGCCACAATCTTGATTATTTGGGTTATTAGACGGGTATCTCTGGCACTCCTATAGGTAATGAATGAAGTTTGTGAAATTGGTACAATGATGAAATGATATGCTTATTACAATTTCGTAATGTGATGTGATAAGTATAAGGGTGAAAATATCGAATATGGATTATTTAAGCTAATGGTTATATCGGTTGCTTTTGAAATGTATACGTGAATGGTTGTGTAAAGTATGGTTGTGTGAATGCAATGGTTAATTGATATTCGATTCTCATAGGGTTGTGCATAGCATTGCTTATGTTGTGAATTAGATTGACCATGGTTTGTTTGAGCTAGTGGCGGTATATTATTCGGTTGGCAATATGTATATGTTATAAGCGTGTGTAATTATATGCTTTAATTTTATACAAGTGTTATGGTTCGTTATTTGACACTTAGTTTCTCCCTTGGGTTTGGAGTAGCATTGTGATAGTTCTCATATGTTTGTCTCGATTAAATGGGGATTGGTAAATGTGCAAGATTGTGTGATACTTCGATGACTTGCCTTGTGTGTATGTTGTGTTTTTGATGCATGCATGGTTAATGTTGTTTAAAGATTATTTCATGTGAATATTTGAATGACCTTAGCCTTATCCGGTTTTTAATTTGATAAGTGAGTATCATGACCGTGACGCTGTGATTATACTTGTCTATACGTGTTTGTGTAAATGGTGAGTGTGTTTTATACTAGCGTACAAGTGCTTTGATTCTCTAACATATGTGTTATGCGCGTATTAACGCTCAGCTATGGTTACTGAGCTCGCGCTGACCCGTTATGGGCTGTCACCCGTACAATTTTTACGGATACATTCTTGCTGGCAATCTAGCTTTTTTATTGGCAGGTATATTAGAGTTGCGCAGGAAAATGTGGAGATCACGATTCACTTTCTCTTTAGAAGAGACTATTGCTGTTTTATAATTGATCGGGATAATAATGTAATAGATCATTAGTTATGGTTCAAGATGAATAGATTAGAAATGTTTTACTTTTGTTTCACAGGATTTTTCAAACAAGGTTTTTCAGAGAAAACTCTGCCAAAATTTATGTAAATTCATTTTAAATTATTTGTGAGAATTAGGGTTGTTACATTCTCATTGTTTACTCCCTTTCCAACATCTGTCTAACCACGTTCATTAACAAAACTAGGAACACTTATTGTCTTGCATCATCAATAATCTCGGCAAAAATATCACAACGAACCTCCACAATGGGCCTCTCATTGTCACCAGTACTTTTGCTTCTCATATTAAGAACATAAGATGCAACTTCATTCATGGAAGCAAGGTAAACAGGATTAGACCACCATTCATCTTAACTACCAAATATAGATGAACCTTGAGAAACATAATCCTTTTCATTTTCTTATGAGATTGAAACTTCGTTCTTCAATGAATGAGATATATAGGATTTGCATTTTAGCTGAGGCTTGGTTAACGTGCACCCCTCTGCCGTTGCTATGGCTAGAGGTAGAAAGAACAAAGGGGGCACTCCCCAGGTTCAAATCTCATCTCCAGCTAACTCAAATAATCAGACACAAACACAACCTTCTATTGTTGCTACGATTGCGCCAACTCCTACGGCGCCGGTTAGTTCCAAGGTTATAGCTTCACCGGTGGACACCCAAGTTGGAGTACCAATTGATTTGAATGCGGATATGACTACTGGTCCTAAATTGGGGACTCAATTGGGGGTTACTGTTTCAGGGAATGCACAACCCAATGGAACAGTAACGGAGCATATCAATGGAACAGTACTCGTTCTACACCCAGCGGTTAGGCGATTGAACATGGCGACCCAGAAGGTTCCTAACTCATGGGCATCATTGTTTATAGGTAATAGAGCTCAATCAAATGGTCTCTCGCTTGATTTTGTTCCACCTGTTATGATAGATGGGAAACCAGTGGTTCGTTTGCTAAAGGAAGATGTAGAGCCTAAAACCCTAAAATGGAAAAAATGCTTTTATTGCATATGTTATGGGTGACATGCCTTATACTAAGCAATTCAAGGCATGTGTTGTTAGGCAATGGGGGATAGCTACTACACCAAGGATTTTAGCTAATGAGGATGGTTATTTTATTATTCGCTTTGATTCTGAGAAGGAATGTGATAGGGTATTAAGAGCAGGGCCATACTCTTACAACAACAAGCCTATCATCTTGAAGAACTGGTGGCCAGGTTTTGACTTCAGTGCTGAGGTCCTTAGGGTCATTCCTTTGTGGATGAAACTCCCCAACTTACCAGTACACTTCTGGTCTACCCAATCTCTTAGTAAGAATGGAAGTGTAGTGGGTAAACCCTTGTTTGCAGATCAATGCACAGCGCAGCAAGAAAAAATCTCTTATGCTAGAGTACTTGTAGAAGTGGATGTTACGCAACCCTTACTTGAATTCGTTGAGATTCAGGATCCTGAAGGGAAAGTTCACCAACAACATATCATTTATGAATGGAGGCCTAAGTTCTGCAAACTTTGTGTCATGTTTGGCCATGATTGTGAAGAGATTGTGAAATCAAAGCCTATCCCAAAACCAAGCCCAAAAAAGCAGTGGGTACCAAAGAAACAGACTCTTCAGTATCGTCCCAAGCATCCTATCTCTAGGAATCTGTATGATAATGATTGCATCATTATTCCTAGTAGAGATAAAGGGAAAACACTAGTAGAAGTGCCCTTTGCTGGTGTCCAGAAGGGAAGCAATTGGAAAACCATTGTGCCTCAACGTAGTCTGGTCCAACTAGCTAACAGCTTCAGTGTGTTGGAACCAAGTGGTATTGGTGTTGTCCTGGATCCAGGCATGGAGATGCTAGCAGAGAGCTCAAAGGGTAGGTGTGAGCAGCCACCTACAACCACTAGCCAATGATTATTGCTAGTTGGAATGTACGGGGCTTTAATAAGCCTCTGAAACAAAAAGAAGTTAAGAAGTATTTAGCTAAGAAAAAGCCTAGTATTATATGTTTTCTAGAAACTAAGGTGCAAGAAGTTGGTGCTGACAAAATTTTTCAAAAATTGTGGCCAAATGGTTGGTCTTACACAACAAACTACTCTATCATCCCAAAAGGCATAATCTGGATTGTGTGGAATTCCAGAGAGGTTCATATTGATGTCATTGTCACAGGAGATCATTTCATTCACATGGAAGCCAGGGGTACTAGTGTGCTTTCAGGTCCTTTGTTACTGTTGTTTTTGCCATGAATGATCCAAAGGAAAGAGCAGGATTGTGGCAAAGTCTAGAGATCATTGCCATTCCATCCCAAGAGCCTTGGTTGGTTCTTGGAGATTTCAATAATCCATTGAATTTTGGTGATAGGCTGCATGGTATGCCTGTCTCATTGCAAGAAGTAGCTGGTTTTGCTTCCTGTGTCTAGAATCTACAGTTGTTTGACCTCAAGATGAAGGGTCAGTTCTTCACATGGTGTAATAAACAGCAAGGTAGTAGGAGAATATACAACAAAATAGATAGGGCTATGGGAAATGGGGTCTAGATGTCTAAATTTGGGCATGCTGAAGCTGACTTTCTTAGTCCTATGGTATCTGATCACTCTCCTGTTATTATGCATGTTGATAGTCCTAAAATGGTGGGTAGTAGACCATTTTAGATTCAACAATTTCTTAACAAAGCATGCTGACTTCTTGAAGATTGTAGAACAAAGTTGGTCTATTGTATCTGCAGGATCTGCTATGCTTAACTTCCACTTTAGATTGAAAGCAACAAAGCAAGCTCTGAAGGATCTGAATTCACAGGAGTTTCATAGTATCTCTGTGAGGGTTGAATCTGTCAGGCAACAGCTGGAACAAGTTCAGAATCAAATGACAGTGAGGTGTACAGATGGATTGATACATACTTAAAAAGCTTTACTAGATGAACTGCAAAAATGGTCAGACTTGGAGGAACATCTTATGCGGCAGAAGTCAACAGTGAATTGGTTACAACTTGGTGATGCCAATACAAAGTATTTTCATGCTGTTGTAAAGGCTATGAACTCTGTAAACACCATCTCCTCTGTGTACGATTCCCAAGGGAAGTTGTTGTCAGAGCCTGTAGCAATACAACAAGAGATTTTGGGATTCTATAAGCAGTTACTGGGATCTAGTGCAGCAAGTCTACCTATGGTTGATCTGGAGGTCATCAGAAGTGGTCCTAGTTTGTGCTTGAATCAGCAGCAGCAGCTGTGCTCCCCTGTGTCAGATGATGAAATTTTCTAGGCTCTTCAGTCAATTGGAGATGACAAAGCACCTGGGATAGATGGGTTCAATGCATTCTTTTTCAAGTCTGTGTGGCATATCATTAAACATGATATTAATGCAGTGGTAAGGGAATTCTTTCAGAATGGTAAGGTGCTTAAGGCTTTTAATTGTACTACCATTACTTTGCTTACAAAAGTCCCTAACCCTACTACTGTGACTGTAGACCTATTTCATGTTGCACAATGATATAAAAAATCATATCAAAGGTCCTTACCAAAAGAATGGGAGGGATCATTGATAGTGTGGTTGGTGCAAACCAAGCAGCTTTTATCCCAGGGAGGAATATTATAGATAATATCATATTGGGACATGAACTAATAAAAAACTACACCAGGAAGCATATATCTCCTAGATGCATGCTCAAAGTGGATATCCAAAAAGCATATGACTCCCTGGAGTGGCCTTTCTTGGAGCAGATTATGAAGGAACTGGGTTTTCCTTTCTTGTTTGTCAAGTGGATTATGGCATGTGTATCATCTGTTTCATATGCAATTTTTGTAAATGGAGGGCTCTCTGATCCTTTTGCAGCAAAGCGTGGTCTAAGACAAGGAGATCCCTTGTCTCCCTTTCTTTTTGTCCTTTCAATGGAGTACTTAGCAAGAAAGCTGCAGTGCATGAGTACTAACCCAGACTTTAACTTTCATCCCAAATGCAGCAAGTTGGGGATTACTTATCTTTCTTTTGCAGATGATCTGCTAATGTTTTGTAGAGGTGATCTCATATCCATTCAGATGATGGTTAAAGCTTTTTCTGGGTTTTCAGAAGCTTTTGGCCTAAAAGCAAACCTCAACATCCCTGTTTGTTGGAGGTGTGTCTACAGCTCAGAAAGATCTTTATCTACATACAGTTGGTTTTGTGGAGGGTGTGCTGCCATTCAAGCACTTAGGGGTTCCCTTTCTTCTAAGAAGTTAACTATAGCTCAATGTATGCCACTTGTGGAGAAGATCATGGCTAAGATTAGATGTTGGTCTGCAAAATACTTGTCTTATGTTGGTAGGCTACAGCTGATTAAGTCTGTACTGTTTGGAATGCAAACATACTGGTCCCAGATCTTCCTCTTTCCTAAGAAGATCTCAAAGCTAATTATGACAGCATGTAGAACTTTCTTGTGGACAGGTTTTGATGGTTTGTCAAAGAAAGCTTTGATAGATTGGGACAAAGTTACCCTACCAAAGTCAGCAGGTGGACTGAATGTTATTGATTGTATATCCTGGAATAAGGCAGCTATACTGAAGCTCTTGTGGCTCTTACTTGCAAAAATGATCTACTATGGGTCAAATGGGTGCATATGTACTATAAAGCTCAAATGAGAAGTTGACAGCCTGTAGGGGCTATGTCCTGGATGCTCAAGAAGATAATTAGTGCTAAAAGATGGGTTACAGCTTTGCAGAATGATTGGATCCTTTTGCTTAAGAATGGTGTGTTTTCCATCAAAGCTGCATACTTATTTCTTAGGGGCACTTTCCCTAAAGTTACATGGAGAAACCTGGTTTGTACTAATCAGGCTAGGCCTAGAGAGATTTTCATTTGGTGGCTAGCTCTAAATGGTAGATTGAGTGATCAGGACAGAGTGCAGAAGTGGGGTTATGCACTGGCTAATAGGTGTTACTTGTGCTGTAAGGTAGAGGAGACACATGATCATCTACTGTTTGAATGCTCGTTCACAAAAAGTATTTGGGCTAGCCTATTGATATGGATGAAGACACCAGTGTGTGGAGAATCACAAGAAGTCCAAAGAATTGTTAATATGGTGAAAGGTAAATCTCAAAAAAGTCAGCTTCTTAAGACTGCAGTCACCATGTGTGTGTATGCTGTGTGGATAGAAAGGAATGCTAGATGTTTTCAAAATGTCCTTTCTACACAACAGGAGGTGCTGAAGAGGATTGTTCAAGGCCTTTTCATGAGGTGTCAGAAGAACTTGAAGTTGAGCAAGCTGCTGGAAACTATGAACTACTACCGTTGCCTGGTGTAGTCATTGCTTTGTTATGGTTTGGTTAGCTGTAGATCAACTTTGTTTTAGAGCTTTCAACTAGGGTTAGCACATGAAGGAGATACCTCTTCTATAACTTTCCTAGAAGGTGCCATTTTAGGTACCTACTGATGCTTAGTAGTTGTTCCTTTAAGCTCTTTGTCTGGTTGTGTAGAAAGTTGTACTTACTATGCTTTACTTTTTGGTAATAAAATGAGATCTCATTTACCAAAAAAAGAATGAGATATAAAACATCCTTATGAAAATCGTACAAAATGGAAATAAGAAGAAAAAAACCATAAATAAATTAAGAAAGAAAAACAATTTCACAATCACCCCTTTAAATGACAACAATCACCCCCAAAAATAAGAATAATCTTCGCTAGTTAAATCAAAATCAACCTCATGCTAGAAGGAAAATGATTTCATAATCACCAACAAAAAAAACAAAAAAAAAAAAGGAAATCACCCATAGAAATACCATAAATTACCCCTTGTTAATTACCCCATCACCCCTTAAAAGAGAAATTTGAAGATTCATTTATATCAGAAAAATATCATATTAGTAAACATCTACAAAGCATACATCCAAGAACTTGGATATTTAAGAAATCCAACTACAGCTATGAAGAACATGAGAAGTTTTTCTTGGTCACACTATAAGAGATGATTTGAATATGATTATAAATGAACTCAGAAGATGTTAAATCATGTCCATGCAATGACAAAACAATAGAGCTGAAGTAGTATTTAGAACTTGTTTTGCAAAAACATAACTTACATCATTGTCCAATGCATTGATAACCTCGCCCGTTTGAACACCTTTCGGGAGCTCAAAAGAAATATACGTCTTTGACTTGGTTGTTGAGCTCAAGGGAATGTCAGATTGAACAATGGTAGTAGATGTAAGAATGAGTCGTGTAATAGGGTACACCCCTTTTGGATCTATAATGTCATTTTCGAACCTGCCAGACTTCAACTCATCCTTAATCCTTGCTTCCTCTTTCTTATCATCCCAATGTTGTATCAATGGAAAATCAGAAGGCATTTTGATATTTTGAAAAGCAAAGTCTATGAAAATAGCAGAACTCAAAAACATCCACGCAAGCATTAACATATAGCTCTCCCCCCAAGCCTGCACTGCTCAACCTTAGTCTGAAAGCGATCATAAACATATCCACATCAATCAAACTCCTTTATCGCATTGACATCAAGAATGTCGTTAGATATGCTAAAATCAAAGACTCGGTTAGACGTTGGAGCAAAAAAAAAACATATTGACATTGCAAAGAGAACAAACAAAATCTTGAATGTCTCAAAACCATTAGCAAGTGCATTGTTCCACAAGAAATAATCATGGACAACTTCAAAAGGTATTGCCTAATTTTCATATCAATCTCCTCCAGATCATTGTTGTTGTTAATTGTGCACTCCCTCTTGAATCTAACAATGGAAACTCTGAAAACGGTCTTGTAATGATCTTTAAGATCATTAACTTGGTAAACCTCTTCTATAAAAACAGGCTTACCATGGCTCCTCGGCAAGTAAAAAATGTCATAGACATCGTCAGGCTCAACGTAAAACCATGTGTTGTCAGAAATATAAAATTGCTTTCTTATTGGATTGAAAGAAAGTAACAGGAAAAGGACAATGCGATGAGACATCTTAGCTAGTTTCATCTTAAAAAGAGAAGAGAAATCAATCTCCTCTATTGTTTGGCACTTTTCCCTAGAAGTGCTAAGCTCGAATAAAACCTTGACCAACCTGTCAGGTGTAAACTGGGTAACCCAGTTGAATGATTTACATAAGCAATGCTAACACCACCCCTGTTATCCTCTTTACACCATGCTTTGAATCTTCTTCATTTGAATTCTCAGATTTTGCCCTTTTTTCAATTTTAACTACTTTTAGAATATGCTTTCCCATGCCTCTTTCACGAGTTCCTCACCCTCGAGAACCAACACGACCTCGGGATCGACCAATACCTCTGACATTATCAGAAGGTCCACTTTTACTTCCCTCGGAAGTAGCTTGGGGGAAAAATATCCAGTTTCACATTGGAAGCCTTTCTTCCACCCCCCTAGAATGAGGTTCGGGCCCAACAAGAGATTTAACATCATTGTCGACCTTGGTTATTCTCTCTATCACACCCCCTTTACTTCTTGGTAATATATTGGTTGCCGGCTTTGGGTCATTACGTGCTTGATTCCTCCTTTCTTAGAAACAACAGTTTTCATATCATGACAAGCTTTGCTCGTAGCTTCCTGATAAACCACATTACCTAAAGCATTTGCAGCCTCAACATCATTGTCATCATCATCATCACAATCATCCCCAAGGACAGAGTTTCTTTCATTAGACTCATTAGGCTCAACGTCATCATCATCCCCATCCTTATCCTCATTCCCGCCACCATCATTAGACACATCATTTAACACATATTTAATAATATCTTCAACTTCGTAAATAGATGAGAAAAAACCGTGTGACGTCGACTTCTGTCATAGTGAAACTTCACTTCGGCATTTGTTGTTGTTGAAGAATGACGCTTATCACCCCTATTTTCACCATTAATGAAATCTATCAACAATCTTAAAGAACAATATCAATGACAAGATCACCATCTGCAGAAGGTTGTCTAGCAGAATTGGATGGTCCAAGAAAATGACCATATGTATCTTTAGAAAGATCACCTGAAAGATGAATGACAATCACCGCAAGTCAACATTAAAATCACCAAAGGTCATGACAACATCCACCTATGCATATAATGATTCAGTAAGCCCATAGAAAAGCAAAAATACAACATCATTTTCGCTCTAAATGTGAACGAAGAAAGTCAATAGGGAATAAAGAAAAAAATATGAAAGTAAACAAGAATCAATTGGCCAACAAACAAAAGCTCACACAAAGGATCATCAACTAACGTTATATATTCTACAAGCTCACGCAAAGGATCATCAAGTAATGTTTCATGTTGTGCAAACCCCTCATGAACATTCCAGCAAGTAAAAACTGTGTAATTGAATTCAAAGTGTCAATAGAACGCTGAATTACATCTTCACACACTCCAATAACAAATTCAACACAAGCAACAGTAGTTGATAATAATGAAGGATTCAAATAAACATGCATGTAAACAAAAAGAGAAAATTCACCCCCGAAATGGGAGAACAATCACCCCACAGTAACTTCAAATGACCCCACAATTACTTCCAATCACCCCCCCAAATAAAACAACTTCATAACTAAACAAAACCTCCAAAATTCATCATTAAAAACACATAAACATCCATTCCTTCATGGTGTGCCTTATGAAAATGTCCAGTAACTAAAAATTGCACAATCACCCTCATGTAGACTACCTATCACCCTCATAGAAACTATCAATTACCCTCTTACATGGAAGGAATCACCTCTTAAAATGAAAATATTTATAAAAAAAAAATATAAACAAACCAACCTTCAGTGTTATCAGTAAGTTGTGCATCATCATTGAACTGTTCAAGCGCTGAACTAAAACCAGCATCAGAAGCATTAACTGCAAAAAGAAATGACAATCACCGCAAGTCAGAATCAGAAATCACCCCCATAGAATACCCTAGGTTGAACATGATTACAACAAACCTCAAATAAACTACTAATCCCCCTCAAAAAAAAAAAACTACTAATCACCTTTACATAAACTATCAGTCACACCCCCTTAGCTTAAAAACATCACCTTTAAAAATTTTAAAATTTTTTACAAAAAATATATGCAATCTAACTTATCGCGTTAAGTTCGATTTATGAGGGGAAGACATCGAAAGATCTTCTTCTTATGTAAAGGAAAAAGCACAACCCTAAAGGTAAAGAAAATACAAATACAAAAATCAAAACACAGAATGAAAATCACAGCCCAAACGCAAAAATAGAGGCAAAAATATTGTTCAACAATGAATTTCAACTTCAATCGAACAATATATAAGTTCAAACTCTAAAAACCCGTAAAATACTGGAAATCTCCAAAACAATAACAAAAAATATCAAATTTGACTTTCGAATCAAAATGTAAGAAATATTGTACATGAATAACAGAAATTTGAAGCAAAAATAACATGATCGAACAAAAACAACTTCCTAACTAAACAAAAATCATAAAAATTGCTAAAAAAAATTACAAAAATAACAACAAAAGTTATCAAAAACGAGTTTTGAATCAAAACAAAACATCATACATGAATAAGTGAAATTTCAAGCAAAAACGCGAACGAACTGCAAAATGACATCGATCGAAATTGAATTTGAAGTGCGATAATACAAGAATTTAAAATAAATACCTAATTAGTTGAAGAAAACAATGCAGATACGAGAAATTTAACTGAATTCTTGAATGAAGTACTTGTTGAGGGAGATTTTGAGCTCGAAGTAGTTGAAGAGAGAGAAAATCGCATTTAAGAGAAAATCACCGTTGATAATGAACATCTGTTATCGAATTTTATTAGGAGGTTTTATAATATATGTGGAAAGACGAAATTATCCTTCAGTGGTAAGATATATCATGAGCGTGCCAAAGGGTATATAGTACTCCCTTTGTCCCAGAATAACCTTTACAGTTTGACTGGGCACGGTGTTTTAGAAGAGTTGACAATAATGGGTATTTTCCACTTATACCCTCACCACTTCCACCCATCTCTCCCTTCTCTATTGTACTCCTTCACACCTATCTCCTCCATAACAACCACAACATAGACTTACTTGCTGCTGCCACCCCACCCCATCGTCCTCCCTCAGTCACCAATAAGCGGTCCATCTCCGGCGTACTTTCAACTCCCTCTCCTCACTTCCGCCATACAATCTGACTTCTCTCCTCACCCCTTTACCTTCCACTCCCTCTCTCACTTCCGCAAGTCAACAATGGTCTCTAGAACAGCGGCGCCGACCTATCGAACTCCGACGCCACTTCAAATATGAGAAAGTTCCCTCGAGGGTTTCTTTCTCAGGTTGCGTGGGGGAGGAGGGGCAGCGAAAGAGTGGAGGAGAGAGAAGGAGGAGTGAAGGGCAAGAGGACGGAGGGGGTGGATCCGTGGAGAGAGAAGGTGGGAGGAGAAGTGGAGGAGAGAGGCGTCGGTGGAAGAGGAAGCGCCAGTGGTCGATGTGGGCATGGGCGAGGTGGTGGCGGTGTGGCGGAGGCGAGGTGGTGGCGAGCGAAGGGTGGATGGAGGTGGCCTAAGTTTATAGTCAGGGAGGGTGGCGGGTGGCAAGTGGGTTTGTGTGGTGAGTTTACAGTCAGAGAGAGAGATGGGAATAAGGGTAGAGTTGGTAGAGTCATGCAAAAGGATGTCCATATTTAGAATTGCAAAGGTTTTTATGGGACAGACCAAAAAAGAAATTGTAAAGGTTTTTTTTTGGGACGGAGGGAGTATACAATATGTGTAATGAGAGTTAGTGTATGGTAATAGTTGCACCAATCAGTTTTTAACACTCTTGAATCAAATGTGAATTTATTTGCAATTGAAAGATCAACAAGCTGTTGCAATCATTGTTGAGTTTACGAGATAAAAGTAACCACACTAAAGGATTCCTCTGTATCGAATTGCCGATAAATAAATAAATAAATAAAAAGCATATATATAAAGGAAAAGTCTAGCCATACACCTTGTGTGTGTATACACAAGGTCATTTATGTGTTGGCACTTTCCTATTGGTTGGTTAAAAAAAAAGGAAAACAATATTGAAAAACCCATTTTCAACCCTCTTTCATTTGAATTTCAAAAATTTTCAGTTCAAAAT
>ONZA01021401.1:1848-12415 GCA_900322205.1 Kewa caespitosa
TTTAAACTAGTTGGTTCTTCCCATCAAAAAAGAAAAATACAATTTGGTTCTTAAAACAGTTTCTTCTTTGCAATTTGCAGTACCTCCACAATGTCATATCAAAAGCATCCAAAGAATAACTATATGTCTCCTATTGAGGCATATATTTAGAGTCCAGTTGGTACTAGAAATTCAGACAATTATTCAAGATGACAAGTCTGGATGACCTCCACAAGATGTCAAAATCAGGTGTTCTCCACAGGGCGACACATAGGGATATTCCCCGGGATCACGTCAATTGCTAATTGACAAGCATGGACTAGGGTTTCCTAGTTAATAGGTAACAGAATATTTCTAAGAGTCAAAGATTAACCTTAGTTAATATTAACGTTGATAAAGGAACTAAGCGGAGAGATAAGAAGAAGACTGGAGACTAAGTCAAGCCAGTTCCACCAAATATGCTATTGAGGCTGAGATTCTGGGAGGTGGAGCGGAACAGTGGGACACGTTCAAACTGTTTCAACAGTCATCAAGAAGAGTCCTCGAGAGATAAATAGAAGGAAAAAGAGTCCAAGCAGGACACACTACTCTTACTACGCATACTACTCTCCATTTCTAATTCCCTCCATTGTAATTCAGTACCATTGTTGTCTCCAATCATATTGAGTTCTTCAGAACGTCCATTGTAAACACTACAATCTTTATAGTGGATCATTTACTAGTTGGAGGAAGATTCTAATCGAGGTTTTTCCCCATTCTAGGGTTTTCCTCGTTAAAAAACGTCTTGTGGGTTTCTTTACATTCAGTTCATTCAATTATTGTTTCAAGTACGATTTCAATTATACATAGATTATTAGGCTAGCTAACTCACAATCCATACCAAGAACGACATTGATTAATTTTTACCAAAACAATTTGGCGCCCAACGTGGTGCACAACCTAAAAACCCATTTCATTCTCTCAAAGAAAACCTCAGACATACAATTATGGATCATCATCCCAACCAAAGAAGGACGTTGAAAAGAAAAGTGAAAAGCCCGTCCAGGTTTCCCAATCTGGAACCTCCAAACCTACCCACAGGACCTTGGGAATGCCTATTACGGATGCATCTAATAGGGAGATCTTAGAGTCAGTGGAATGTACAATCTCTGTTGAAACGCCTCTATCCTTAGTCTTCACAAAAACTACCAAACCGGTGAAAACGAAAGTCGTCCAGGAGAAACCCAGCGTTGAGGAAATGATGTCCTGCATTTCAGACATGGTCAAAGCCCAGATAGCTCAAGAAGAAAACATTATGAAGCTCACTCAGGAAAACCAACAATTGAGGGCAATTGCAGAAAGCAACACCTTGCCCTCAAAACAACCATTTCGGAGGGACACCAATCTAGTCGTCCCGATGCTAGTTCTGAGCACTCCTCCTGCGACCATGATGGTCAGACCCTTAGGACCTCAACAATTTCCACCAGGATTCAGCCTGATACTCCTAAATGGACTCGTCCAAACAACCAACAATCCTGAGTCTTAAGCTAGCCGAATTCTCTCAGAAGCAACGCCGTCGTTCAATATCAATGACGGCAACGACGCAGTTTGGCAAGAAGCTGTATGTATTAGATAAAGATTAAGGAATCCTCCCAGCAGCGCCACATCGAGTAGCATCCATCCAAGCGGTGCTCCTATGAGAAGCGTCCAATATACCTACCCCCATCAGGTCACATGGTTAGTGGTTATGAAAATTATTCTATTAGTGACGCTAACATTGAAGGAATGATGAATACGAAGGTGACGTACATGAAATCTCTAGAAGACATGATACGTAAGATTCTAGGAGCACCCCAACCGATGGAGCAGATCTCGTCCACAATTTACGCAAAGACACCTTTTGTTGACGAGATCACAGCTATAGAACTTCCAGAAAGGTTCAAGCCACCATCCATGTCGTCTTATGACGGGACGACAAACCCAAGAGAGCACTTAATGATCTACCAACAGAGGATGACACGCACAAATCGAGAAATGACCCAAAATGACTGACAAACCTGTAGGGAACAAAGACGTCTAAATGGTGCGAGTTCCACGGCGATATCGTCCATCGAACTGAGGACTGATTGTACTCAGAAAAGAAGTAGCATACTTACTGAAGAACGAATACTTAAAGAACCTGCTCAAACCAGCCCAGAAGGATCAACCAGTTGTGGATCAACCTACAAAGATCGTCAGATACATCTTTGTGGAGTATCCTACTCATCAGCAAAAATAATCGCCAAAGAAAATTCAATATATAGGCTTGAACGACCAATGATGCCCAGAAGACGAAACCAACCTATCACTTTCGACGAATCAGATAGGGAATACATCAAAGAGTATCATCATGAGGGCTTAGTCATCTCTCTTCAAATTGGATGTGCAATCGTGCAAAGGATATTGATCGATGGCAGCAGCTCAGTAAATCTCATCATGGTGGACACCCTAAAGCAAATGGGAATAGAAGATACCAACATCGTCAAGAGTTCTGTCGTCCTCGTTGGGTTCAGCGGAGAAACGAAACAAACTCTCGGACACATCTTCCTGCCAACAAACGCTTATGGGGTAAATTCCTTTGAGAAATTTTCTGTAATAGACTGTTTGTTGTCCTACAATGTCTTGCTTGGCAGGCCTGGATACACAACCTGGGAGTACCATCGACATACCATCAGTGCGTGAAGTTCCCAAGCAGCTCAGAAGTGCAAGTAATCAGAGGTGATTCGAAAGCGGCTCAAGAATGTTACAAACTCTCCCTCAAACCAGTCACAGGGTGGAGGTAGAAATAGCAATTAAAGCACCAGTGTGTTCAGAGAATCCTCATTGAAGAACCAAAACATAATGTAGAAGAAATCATATTGAACCCTGAGAAGAAGCTACAAATAGGCGACGATGTACCCGACCACATCAGACCTGACTTAATCCAATTCTTGAAGGACAGGATGGACTGCTTTGCTTGGAACCACAACGACATGACAGAAATCAGCTCATAGGTCATAACGCACAAGCTGAACATCGATCCCAGTTATACCCCAGTGCACAAGTCATCAACGAAGAGGTCGACAACCTCAAGGAGACAGGTATGATCAGAGAGGTAACGTATCCTAATTGGTTAGCTAATGTCGTGGTTGTCAAAAAGAAAAATGGGAAATGGAGAATATGTGTGGACTACACGGACCTGAAGAAAGCATGCCCGAAAGACCCTTTTCCACTGCCACACATAGATGCCATGGTAGATGCAACTGCAGTACACGAGATCTTGACATTTCTGGACGCTCAGAGCAGATTCACCAGATCCAGATGTATGAGCCAGATAGAGAAAATACGACCTTCATGACAGAACGAGGGATTAACTACTACAACGTCATGCCATTTGGTCTCAGGAATGCAGGAGCGACTTATCAGCGTCTTGTCAAAATGATGTTCAAAGAGCAGCTAGGGGACACAATAGAAGTCTACATCGACGATATGGTGATCAAGTCCAAATCAGCACAAGATCATGTCAAACACCTCACAACCGCATTCGACATCTTGAAGTTATACAATATGAAACTTAACCCTAACAAATGCACTTTTGGAGTATCTTCAGGAAAATTTTTAGGCTACATGGTCACCAAAAGAGAAATAGAAGCCAGTCCAGAACAAATCAAAGCTATCCTGGAACTACAGCCACCAAAGACAGTGAAGGACATACAATGCCTCACTGGATGGGTAGCTGCGCTGAACAGATTCATCTCAAGATCCTCAAAATGGTGCAAACCTTTCTACGACGTCCTGAGGAAAAACCAGAAATTCAAGCGGACTGCTCAGCACGACGAAGCCTTCCAGGAGCTAAAAAGTACTTGAGTACTCCACCACTTCTATCCACGCCCAGACCAGGTGAAATCTTGTACATTTATCTTTCAGTAACTGCAAACATCCCATTTACTATCTAAGTAGGAGTCTGTTGGATGCTGAAACAAGGTATAGTCATTTAGAGAAACTAGTTCTAGCATTGGTTATGTCGTCTACAAAATTACGTCCTTATTTTGAAGGACACAATATACACGTTAGAACTAACTTTCCTATCAAGTCTGTTTTGAGGAAGCCTGAATTGTCAGGGAGAATGGCAAAGTGGGCAGTCCAGTTAAGCACATATCAGATCACATACGAGCCCAGAACCGCCAATAAATCCCAAGCCCTAGCAAACTTTGTGGCCGATTTCAGTCCGAGACTAGAAGCAGAAGCAACAGCAGAAGTTCAACATCTGAGTGGGGAAGACACACCTCAAAAATGGACATTGTTCACAAATGGAGCTGCAAATGTAAGAGGAACAGGTTTAGGATTCGTCCTGAAGTCGCCACAGGGGGACATCCTACCCCACGCTATAAGCTGCGAGTTCAA
This sequence comes from Kewa caespitosa, assembly GCA_900322205.1. NCBI lineage: Eukaryota > Viridiplantae > Streptophyta > Magnoliopsida > Caryophyllales > Kewaceae > Kewa > Kewa caespitosa. Next base: position 6,229 of record ONZA01021401.1, read on the forward strand.
GACGACCAACAACGAAGCAGAATACGAAGCGTTTTTTATCGGACTCAACATGGAATTGGAACTAAAGGTAAAACAACTTGAGGTACATTCTGACTCACTCCTAATAGTAAACCAAGTCAATGGTTCCTATACAGCAAAAGACTCAAAAATGGTAGCCAACTTAGAAAAAGTGAAAAACTTGGTAAGCATGTTCGTTACATTTGAGTTGAAACAAGTTCCCATAGACCTAAACACACAGGCCGACGCCCTAACATCTCTATGGTCAAATTTCAACCAGACCAACCTGAACTCGATACCAATCCTACATCTACTCTCCCCATAAATCAATAAAGAAAGCAGAGATATCGCATTAGTTCATAAAGCTGTGTATGAGACTAACATGCAGGAAACGAGCTAGACAAAGCCCTACATAGAATACCTCAAAAAGGGGGATACAGCAGATCCAGCAATGGAATCACGACCGTTCAGAATGAACGCTTCAAGATTCATCCTGATCGACGATGTCCTCTTCAGAAAATCAGCGGCAGGTCCTACCTCACATGCTTGGAGAAAGACCAAGCTCAAGAGGTCCTATGAGAACTGTATGAAGGAAAATGTGGGAATCACGCTGCCGCATGAAGCCTATCAAATAAATCACTCGGGATGGGATATTTCTGGCCGACGATGAGGAAGGACGTGATTGAGTATGCAACGCATGCCAGAGACACACTCCAGAAATACACCAATGCGACGCATGCCAGAGACACACTCCAGAAATACACCAACCACCAGAACCGTTACATTTATTCTCAACTCCCTGGCCATTCATGAAGTTAGGGATGGATATCGTGGGAACGCTACCACAAGCCTCAGGTCAGAGAGTATTCATGTTGGCAATGACAGACTACTTTTCCAAGTGGATCGAAGCAGAGGCATACATCCAGATAAGGGATAAGGAAGTCATTTCTTTCATAAAATGTAACATTATATGTAGGTTGGCATACCCACTTTGATCGTCTACAACAACGGTTCACAATTCATAAGCAACAAGACAAGGTCGTTCTGCACTGAATGGAATATAGAGCTACATACTTCAGCACCAAGACATCTTCAAGCCAACGGCCAAGTAGAATCAAGCAATAAAATAATCATCAACAACCTGAAGAAAAGGCTGGAGGACATACGAGGAAGATGGGCTGGCGAACTACCTCTAGTGCTATGGGCAGACAGAGCGACACCAAAGACTTCAGCAGGACAAACTCTATTCTCATTGGTCTTCGGTTGTGAAGCAGTAATACCAGCTGAGATCTCAATCTCTACTCAAAGTTATGGCTTACTTACAGTTGAAACTAACAAAACTGAGCTTGCTGCAAGTCTAGATACCATAGACGAACTCAGAGAGACAACAAGCATAAGACTAGCAGCATACTAGCAAGCTGTGGCCAGAAGCTACCATAAAAACGTCAAAATCAGAACCTTTAGAGTGGGGGATATGGTTCTGAGAAAAACATTCCAAAACACAAAGGAACACGAAGCGGGAAAACTAGCTCCAACTTGGGAAGGGCCATATCTCATTGAGACGATCACAGGTATGGGTGCATAAAGATTAATGACCATAGACGGAAAATCAGTCCCAAGAAGTTAGAACGCCATCAACTTAAAAATCTATTATGCCTAACTACTCACCATGCACCCTTCTTAAGTAAAGACGAAATATAGATATGAAATCTACAAAGGTATGAATTCTAAATCTGATTTCAGTTATTATATTATTAATTTCCATAATGATGATTCTAATTTAAGCGTCGGAAGGTCGTTGGTCTAACCAACGACCACCCTAACCAACTTCTTTCTTGCAGACTTGGTCGTCCATAAACAACCATACAGCAAGATAGGGGGACAAGGACAATACCAATCGTCCAGAAGCAAAAACTCACAGGTATATTATGCATTGAATTATGTAGTGTTTGCACTAACTACAAGTTTCGCAAGAAAAAATTCAGATGCACGAGACATTACTTAGGATGTCTACTAGAGTTGTAACGACACTACAACTCAGAGGCTATAACACAAATGCCTAAACCACACGAATAAGCGCGCACAACAGAGCATAGCACATACTGATGTATGTCAACATTCACAAAGAAATGCAAACACACTTTGCGTAAACCAAAAATTCACAGAATATATAAGATAAACCCTTATCCCTACGGACAAGGTAAACATGTTCAACAAAACAAAATCTTCGTCCCCATGAACGAAGTTAAAAATGTTAACAAACTAGGCACGAGGCCAGTGACATATCATCCTCAAAATATAATGTTCAAACCATCATCAAAAGAAAAGGAAAACTAAATCTAGATGTCATTCTAAACTGCAGAGGAACCTAAAGATGGCAAGGTGGAATCTGGAAGAGCTGGGATGTCGACCTGAGGATCCGAAGCCGCTATCTCCTCAGCACGACCAGTCGGTACTACGACCTCCTCAGCAAGACGGAGAGCGAGCGTTGCATCCTTTTTCTTGACCTCCTCATCAGAAGGACGCTCCTCGTCCTCAAGAGGAAGTATCGTCTTCTTGATATACTCCCAAGCAGCAGCATAATCCCAGCTCGTGTGCTCTTTCCTGACGTACTTCTCCATAGCCTCTATACGACCTTTCAAGCCGAAAAAGATAGCATTGTCAGCCATCTCTTTTCTCAGCTTGGTCATATCAGCCTCCTTATCTGAGAGTTGAAGATCCTTGTCAGCAAGCGAATTCTGAAAAGACTTTTTTTCCTAAGCATGTTCATCCATAACCCTCTTCAGCTTCACCTCGGCAGCCTCCTTCATACCCCGTAGGGAAGCCACCTTAACTTCAAGGCTCCTCACCCTCTTCACACCAACCAAACCAGCTTGGTGAGCCTATAGAAGTAGACACTCAACGTCAAAACAAAGCCACAAAAGAAAGACGGCCTGAAATGACATTATGTATACCTGAGCCATCAAAGAAGCTGCATCCACCACTACTTCCCCCGCCAAGCGACCCTCATAAGCCTTCTCAGAACTCTCCAGAAGAAAAGACTCCAGATTTTCAGAAAGGTTAGCGGAAGTACCCAAAAAATTGTCACGTCAGCAGAGTCTTTCTTGACACGCTTGACGGTCTTAGGAGCAGTAGTGGAACCACCCCTCTTGATAGCAGATTTTCTATCAACAGCGTCAGTCGCCTCCATCTTCACCCGCTTGAGTTTTTAACCTATACTCATGCTCCTCAAGGATGACCCAGTACCCTTAGAACCTAAACGAAACAAGAAATTCAGATAAAAGGACGTAAAAATTGCAAAGCGACAGAAGGCAGAAAAGAAATAGCAAACTTACTAGTCGACATGACAGTACTTTCAGAAGTCCCCTTTTCAAGAGCTCGCCTTGGTCCTAGAGGCTAGTAAATATCAGGATCGCCAGAAATAACGGAGAATGTCCTCTCTTCCTTAGGAATATTCTAAGAAGACCGCAATGCGTTCCTGATCAGCTTGCACCTTGCTGAACGTCTTGACATGCGGATCTACAGAATAGCCCATGTAAGAAGGAGGCTTCAGAAATTTGAATGAAAGCAAAAGGACATCATCAGAAAAACAAATTACCTCCTTTCAACCATTCATCAGGCACTTGCGACATCACCCAGTGATTCTTTGTTGATCAACAAGTAATATCCTTCCATGATCGGTCATTCACTTCACTTTAACCTAGTATTAAGTGTTCTAAGCCATATTTGATCATAACCTGAAACTGATTATGCCCACTACCCCTAAGCTGATAGACTGAAAAGACATCTTGCACATCAAACTCCAAATTGTGCTTCTTACATACAACATCTATACTCAACAACAACCTCCAGACTCCAGGAACTAACTGAGCAGGAGACAAAGTAAATGTCTCAAAGAACTGCTTTACAATCTCAGGAAAGTAAAATTTCAATCTCTGCTCGAAAGGGTAGGCAAACATCCCAAACCATCTTGGTGACACCCAATCAGCACGAACCGGCTCAATAGGGACTATAGCTTTGCTAAAAGTAGGAAGAGCCCCAGTGACATGCAGCGTGGTCACATAACTAAAGGCAAGTTCATTAGGCATACTAGCGTTCTCCAGCATGCCACTATTCACAAATTCAACACTATCAAGTTTGTGTTTCTTGGGGTTACCCTTATCATTTTTCAATTTGATAGCTTCTGATTTCTTACCCATTGGAAAAATTAATCAAGAAAACTAGTGAAAAATCAGAAAGAATTGAAGATACCTGATGAAGATTTTCGGAAACCCTTCTCTTTCGCTGATGAAGAAGAACAGAAGATTTTGGAAAAATCAAGAGAGATGAGGAGTTTGAAAGGAAAGCAGATGTTAATAAACGAGGAAAAGAGAGAGTTGTTGGGTTTATTTATAACCCTTAAGAGTAAAGGGATAACGGGCAAAAAGGAACCAGAATTAATGAAAGATCAGTGAATTATTGTGACATGGTGCTCTAGGCACGGCTAGAAGAGTTTTTCAATTTTCAAATTGCAAAACTAGGAGACAATTGTTGGTGCTAGAATTTCAGACAATTATTCAGGACGACAAGTCTAGACGACCTCCACAAGATGTCAAAGTCACGTGTTCTCCACAAGGCGACAGATAAGAAGAAGATTGGAGACTAAGTCAAGTCAGTCCACCAAATATACTATTGAGGCCGAGATTCTGGGAGGTGGAGCGGAACAGTGGGACACGTTCAAGCTGTTTCAACGGTCATTAAGAAGAATCCTTGAGAGATAAATAGAAGGAAGAAGAGTCCAAGCTGGACACACTACTCTTACTACGCATACTACTCTCCATTTCTAATTCTCTCCATTGTAATTTAGTACCATTGTTGTTTCCAATCATATTGAGTTCACCAGAACGTCCATTGTAAACGCTACAATCTTTATAGTGGATCATTTACCAGTTGGAGAAAGACTTCAACCGAGATTTTTCCCCTTTCTTGGGTTTTCCTCATTAAAAACGTCTTGTGTCTTTCTTTACATTCAGTTCATTCAATTAATGTTTGAAGTACAATTTCAATTATACATAGATTATTAGGCTAGTTAACTCACAATCCATACAGAAAACGACATTGGTTAATTTTTACCAAAACAAGTCCCAACTTGCTAATGGAATAGTAAAAACTGTGAGGAAAAATAAGAAAGGAATAAGAAACTTTTCACACTTTGTCTTTCTGAAACGCAGATGATTATGTTACTAAAGTTAATGATTTTGCTTTTCGGACATCATTGAGTATTATAAGTACACTTCGCAAATAGCATATACATGGGCCGAGATAATCACCGAAATAGTTCACCTTTTGGGTATATCGAAGAATTATTCTTCTATACTGTCAAGTACATTATATCATGGTCATGGATTTTTCCTTATGGGTTATGATCAGTGATTAATTGATTATACCAGTGAACTTCTCGCTTACCATGCCTTAACTTCTCAATCTCGACAGGTTGAGTGACATGATATGATGATGATAACTAATGCAAAATTGAGAAGAGTACACGCATTCTAATGATGGATACTTGCACACCTGGTTGAAGAGATGATGAAAGGCGACAGCACACTGAAGAAGGCCATGAAGAAGGGTACGCATATCATCGTTCGACTCATACCACAGCGACTCGAGCAAGTCGTGGCACGCATAGTACTCTCTCTCGTTAAACTTCCTCACTGCTTCCTCGAACATCCTTAGACGAACATCACCCGTATCCGAGCCACTGTGACTTGTCAGCTCATCATCATATTCTTCTTGTTCTTCGCCTCTTCTGTAGGACATGGAACGGTAACCCGCTAATCTCCATCGTACATCATTCCATTGGATAATCGTGACGGAGGTGGAGGTTTTCTGAGAGATATTACGGCTAAAGGGTTGCAAGAGGAGAAGATGGGAGGTGGAAAAGGCTTGTTTTTGAGTTAGATAGAGCATCGTTTTTGCTCTGCGCTGCCCCTTAGTTTCTCCCGGCTTCTTTCTTTACAGCCACTACCCTGGGATATTTTGCAGTAGGTGGGTGGCACTTCAAGGTTTACGTTTAGTCGAGCATCAAACAGAATCCAAACTCGACATTATGCATATACTAGATGACAAATGACTAGACCTGGCAAGACCCGACCCGACCCGAGAAAACCGACCCGACCCGCCCGACCCGTGACCCGCCCGACACCCGAAA